>PYHW01010827.1:517187-539938 GCA_013186435.1 Turdus rufiventris | reverse complement strand
TTCAGCAGTAAGCTGCTCCTTCAGAACAGGGGCTTCTGAGCTGCCAGCCTGGAAAAACCAGGCTAAACAACAACAGACCTTTTAAAATCTTGATCATTCCCTCATCAAGCTGTTCCACACCTGCCTGTGTCATGCCTTGCACAGCATCATAAAGCAGCCCACACTTCCACTGCTGAAGTGATTGCAGGATTATACTGTCCAACCTGATTTTGAAAAAATCCTCTGCACAAATACCAGACAAAAAGCTGTTGAGAATTTACCTTCCTAGTCAAGCACACTCAAGACAGCTTTCCTACTGTTTGTGTAACCACATATCTTTATCCATCTTATTTTCCATCTTAGTAAAATGGACTGTCCTAACATTTATTGCACTTGAAGAGGCAACAGCTGGAGCAGCTTTCATGTGTCCCATTCAAGATTATTCTCCCATGCTCCCCACAGTACAATTCACAGCATATGTTCCTCATGCATCACTTGGGGGCTTTATCAGCTACCTTGTGGTTTGGGTTTTTTCATCCCCATCCCCAAGCAGATACAGTTTTTCTGTTTTGCCTGTAAAGCTCCAACTGATGCCTTCTGTATTGCTGATATAGTTAAAAAAAAACAAACCACTGTTAGGTTAGCACCTGAATGTAGACCTGAATCTGTAATCTTACAGCACTGATGCATTTAGCTTTGAAACTGATTTTGTAGCCTCACATTTATTAGCCTTAGCTACAAAAGAACAAGTGACAGAAACTGTATCTTCCTCTTCCTCCCCTCCAATTATTCGTACACAAATTGTTTACTGTGGATGAAAATGACAATTTAAAACAAAAGCAGGTGCTAACAAAAAATAGTACAGAAACAGATTTGGTGTTGTGCTGTTGGCTGCTGGAGTTTCCATCTATTGGACTTTGATCTTTTAGAGTAATCCAAAATCCTACAGGACACAATTTCTCTTACCAAGGATCAGCTTCACTTTACTACAAACTGAGCTTTTTTCTAATGTCCTGCTGAACTCTGCTCCAGGAAAGCGCAGAAAAAGGATTGACAGCTCAGTGTATCACGCTCACAATCGCTGCAGGAGAGCTGATGTAGTTAAACCAAGACTTGCTGGAGATGGAGATCATTCTATAACCCCATTCTTAAGTTTTATTCCTGAGCTTCATTCCTACGTGCCTGTTACTGTCACCTCTACACTGCTGGTGGTCTGTGGACTCAAAGTCCATTCACATGAGATCCTTTATTCCATCTTTCCTCTCACTCCCATCAATTTAAACAGCAGCATCCACAACTGAGCCCAGAGGCTCTTCCACCTGCATGGTCCTCACTTTGTGTGAAGATGTGGCAGACAGAAGAATTTGATAGCAATTGGTTTGCCCCTTTTATTTCACTGTAAATTTCCCCAGCTGCCTGCCTTCTTTTCATTATCTCATTTTCAGTTGTTTTTTCTCACATTTCAATGTCAACAAGCAGAACAGGAACCTACCCACCTCCATTCTTTCTGCAATACCTTTGAACACCTCTGTACTACTCAACCCTTGAGTCAATGTAATTATTTTCTTGCCTTTTTTGCCTGATTATTTCTTTTTCAGCAGTCATCCTTCAATCACAACATTAACTATTGAAAACATTCCTGCTCCTGGACAAAGACAGGAGATTTCTCACCATTCCCTGTGTATTGCACATATCATCACATGCAAGAAACTGAAACCTCCTCAAGTCATTGCTTTCAGGAGGCAATATTTCAATACTAGCTTCTCCCAGTATATAAGACACACTACATCCTTTCTACTTCACAATCCACCAAATCCTTTTCATTTTTCATTGAAAAAGAAGAAAGGAAAACAAACCTAAACCCTTGCACAAGCTATGAACATGTGCACTGAAAACTGAAGGGAAGGGAAATAATTAACAAGCAAGAATTGCTATGAAGGTCCATCTAACTAAACAGCTTATAGGAAAACCTGTAAGGTTTAAGTCTGAGCCACATTGATTAAAGCCAAAATGTTAATGCCTATAGAAGTAGAAGACAAAAAGGTCTATGTAAGTTGTCATTATTAAAATGCCTCGGGGAAACTTTCTTATGGTAATTTAATCTGAAAAGGTTAAAACCTTAAACGGCATTATGTTCAGTCTGTAGGCTGTGCTTCCATACAATGAAAGAGGAACATACAGCTTGCTCTTGCAGAAACACTGACTGCTGCTATGTGACCCGTTAACTCCACAGATTTAAGGGAAAAGCCTAAAGAGAAACATGCCACAAAGTACTTAAGCTTCAGGCAATGCTAAACGCTTCTAATGGGCTGGAGAACACCAGAACACAGAGTTTCCTACCAAACCCAGCAGCACTTACAAGTCTAAAGGCCCAGTTACATATAAATACTCAGAAACTCCAGCAGAGTCAAGATGCTCTCACAAGAGCAAATTCAAGATGTTCTCACAAGAGCAAATTTACCTTCTGCAACTCCACTGGAAAGCTGGCAGATTCTTTTTAACCTCCTGTGGCATGTTCTTGCAGAAATAGTTTCTCATCTCACCCATAAATTGGTATGACTTTCAGTTGGTCTTTTGCCTCCATCATTTTTGAGTATTAAATAAATCCCAGATAAACAAAACAACATGATTTTAATGAGATTGTTTTTAACTGAAAACTCCTACTAAAAGGAGAGTTCAATCTTCTATCAGATCAAGCTCTTCTGGGCTAGGGTCCAACTAGCTTCAGGATTTTAGTCAAGCGTAAGTGAAAGATGTAGGAATGGACAAAAATCTGGGAAAGTACAGAACTAGAATGTTGCCTAAACTGGTAAAAAAATTCCCTTTAGAAACTGAACCCTTTTATTTAGGTGAGGGATTTTTAATGCCACATTCTTAGGTGTGACCTGTGAGGACACACTAACAAAATGAATTATTAAATTTCAGGTTGAGATGAAAGAGAATAAAACTGTATTCAAAGATGTAAAAGGCTGTCTCAAAAAGGAAAGAAAGAATTTATTCTCCACATCTCTGAAGAACACTCTAAGTAGTAAAAATCTTAGATTAGCAAGAAAAAACCAACTCAGGGTAACATATGGATTTTTTTTTTTTTCTAGAAGAACTGTGAAGCATAAGAGCAGATGAAGCCAGCATCTCCAATTTTTTTTAATATGGTGAAGAAGATGCTGGGCTTGATTTTTCTGAGCTCCCAAACTACTCAAGGTTCAAATCAGTCAATTGCACATTTGAACTTTACAAGTGGTTATGTCTAACAAACACACCGGAGGTTTAACAACTTTCTTCTTTAAAGGGTCTTGTAAATTAATTTATTATGCATTCAGATCCTTCTTTGCATGAAACACGATACAGTTAGTCCTTGCCTTTGTTTCTACCATTTATAGCTCTATGAAATTAAGAGAGTCTGACAAAATCTATATATATTCCAGAAGAAAGTAGACTCTCCAAGACAGCCTGAGACCTGGGTGAGAAAAACTGAGTCATTTCTCATCAGTAAATTGATAGAAATCCCAGCAGCTTTCAGGTTTCCAGCAGCCCAAGCTCAGGGATCTTTAACTGTCTCCAATGTGCTGCCTCTCACCTTTTAACAGCAGTCTCAGAACTTGGATGCTGCAAACTGCAGAAGCACATACCGTGGTTAACTCACTAGCAAGGAAAACTCCCAAGTTTGTAGGGTGTAATATCAAAACCCATTAAAGTCAGGATACTCCTAATTCATCTCAAATTTACTCCAAAATGCGCTCAAATTTTTTGCAATTAAGAATAAGGTATTCCAAACCAGCAAAAAGCTCACTACTTAATTGTTCAATAAAGCCTACACAATCCATTATAAGTTTAATTATATAGCTGACTTCAAAGATGGTACAAGGAGTTCTAAAAATGAACAGCTTCTTCACACTTCATCTGTTATCATTTACAACTCAATGTCTAAATCTTTTCCTTCATCTAAGCAGGAAAATGCAGTTCAGTACTGCAGAACTGAACAAACAAAAGTCACAGAAGGCTTGTTGAACAAACTACTGTTTTTCTACATTGTCAAAGAATCCAGAACTTGAAATTAAACTTTTTTACCCTTTATCATTTAGATAGGAGTAAAAACTCTGTCATCTACAATTTGCAATGATGAGACCTGACTCTTGAGGGAGGAAAAAGATAAATTAGTAACATGGAAAGGCAATACAGGTGAGAAGGAAGTGGTTGCTAGCACTGGCTGACACTCAGAGGTATTTCCTCTGAATTCTGTCCTTTATGAGGTTTACATTACATTGCAAAGACAAAACACCAGAGGCTCAATCGTCTGGAGGTCTCCAAGCAGGCAGAAGGAACTTTACATAGATAACAGCAATGGGCACAAGACCTGCTGCACTTCAACACTGTCCAAGAGGGTGACTCACACAACTCATACAAGGCTTTCAAATTTAATCAACATAAACTCCTGCTTCAAACTTCTCTGCAGTCAGCAGAGAACCTTACATGACCACATGTAATGACTCACACCTTTCACACTCAAGTCTACAAGTATTTGCATATTCTAGAGAACTACAAAACTGTTTGGCTTCTTACATCACTTAACATTATTGGTCACCTTAAATTACAAGGCAAATCTGCTTTGCACACAGAGATCAGGAGTTAGAAGAAAAGCTGTGATAGTCTGGGAATCTGCAAAAAGAGTCATTGCACTGAATTTAGCACCAGCATGCATAGAATCTGGTGTCCCTCCTTAAAAAAAAAAAAAAAAGATACTTAAGCTCTGGGGTACAGCTTTCCTATATTCATTTTTGTTACAGAGGATGTAACATCACCTTGAGAAAACTTCTATGAAGCACTTAAAGAGTAATAGATTTGTTCAGTAGCTCTTTCTGGGTTGGTTTTGTGGATTTCTTTCTTTTAAATTTCTGGGGTTTTTGCGTCTCTACTGATCAGGGACATCTACTTGCATGGGAATGCAAGTTTAGCAATGTAGTAAGTGGAAATCTGAATTCACAGTTTCATTCTTTTTCCTGATAAAAATCACTTAGGCCCTCTTACATTAAAGTAGTTGTATGAGAAATATTTAAGTAATAAAATGTTAGGATGCTTCACAAGCAAAGAACACTTGGACACCACTGACCCAAATTCAGTATGTGAGAAATAAGGATGTAAAAAGTCTCACAAGACTTGAAGTTCCCTGAAAAGACATTCAGAAGCTGGAAAGAAACTTCACCTGTGAGTGAGAGCAGCTTCATCTGCACCAACCTACTGGGAGATGTGGAAATTCACCATTTTTTTGTGATTTATTAATTGCAGCAACACACCTAAGCAAAATTCAAAGTTTGGTTTAATTTTGTACCAGACCAACACACACTAAAGGTGAGTTTGGTCAAAGTTTAAAAATGTGATGTTATTTAAGACCTTTCACCTCTAAATTCTCTGTCCCAGGAGCTTTGGTCTTGGGTCTCTTTCAAACTCAATGGCTGCAAAACAGATCAGCTCTGTGGGGTGAACTATGCTCACACTTCCAGTGACACTTTCTGGGCTGTGAATGAAGCAAGCTCTGCCTCCCAGCAGTAATCCCAACTGCAGCACAAGACATGGGAATTACATGCCTTTCCTACTGTCTGAAGGTGTGTAATGTCATCTCCTCTGTCTGAAAAACATAAACCAGGAACATAAGGGAAATGCCTTTCTACAGCCTAGTTTATACAAATTTCAGCATTACCCACAGTTTGTACCAGAGTTCCTCTCTGCCCTCCTGGCCTTGGATAAGTGGTATCTGCCTGTGTTCCTACCAAATCACTGGAAGCATAAACTTGCTGCAGCAAAACCTAAACAACCCTAGAGACAGCACAGCAAAATTTGGGTTATTCAGAATTTAACTTTTCTCTAACAATAGGGAAGAAGAGCCTAATAGTCCTTTTGAATTAAATTCTTTCTTTATCACACCATTTCTTAACTTCTGGTGCCTGCAACATCTTTTCTTTCCCTTCTGCTTTACTTTCACTGAAAATTTGAAGGTTCAGCACTCTCCCTCACATTTTAAGCTGCTTTCTGCTCCAGCACTGAGTGCACTGATAAGGAAAGTGCTGTAAGTAGCTGTTCTTTCTCTCAGCTGTCAGTGCAGCAACAAATGCGAAACGCTAAATACATTTGTATTACTTGTAATTCAGCCCTTCTGGTTCTTCAAAACTGCAAGATGTGCCCCGAAAGAATTTTTGGGGCATTTAAAGCTTATAAATACATAAAAAGTTTTTATGATGAGGCATTTAAACAGCATGAGAAACGTCTTAACTCTGAGGGTCATCACTTGCACAAGTACCACTATGACCATCAGAACTGCTGAAAACCTATTTAAGAAACATCCTTCAGGAAAACATGTCACTGTTTTAACTAACAAACTTTATATTGTTTATAAACTGGCACGTTACAAGACTTTAGGAAGCTTTTCTTTCTCAGTATTTCCAGGACAATTAGCACAAAAATAAAGTAGCATCATCTTGTTTAGCACTTATGAAGAGAAGTTTTTCCATTTTAGGCCATGAATACATGGCTAGGTCTGGAGCAGCTGTGAAAAGCAGAGCAAAAATTTGACAGTGCCTTTAAAGAAAAATCTTTCTCCTCTTCTACTGAATAAACTAAAATAAGTCAAAAATCGATGGAGCACTGAGACAAGCACTTTGTGCTTCTTCAGTGCCTTTACACAATGAGAGATGCAATCATCTGGCTGGAAAGTCTTCCTGGAACTCATTTCCCATTACAACAACTTTCACTTGACATAAACTATGAGCACACAGGAGCACAGGACCGAAGTGCTCAGCGGCAAGCCTTAGAAACCACACAACGCCCTAAATTATAATTTTGTTAAAACATTCCTTGCACGGTTTACACACTAGCAAAGGTTCAATCAAACAAACGACTGAGGTGTCTGATGGTGGGCAGGGATTGCCAAGTGCCTCTTGTTTGTGGACAGAGATGGTATCAGCCAGCAGAACACGCTCTGGTGCTGCTGTCAGCAGCCACCTCCTGGTCCCCTGTCACAGTGCTGAAAACTTATATTCCCAGCACAGCACCTCATCTCCAACACCTCATCTCCCTCCAGCCTGAAACAGGAGAATGAGGACCATCCACCACAGCTGCTTTTGAGAGCAGATCAGGATAAATGGGAGCAAGGGAATACATGAAGGGCAAAAAGAAAAATCTCCTTGACTGAAGCTGTTGTGCTAGCCCATCAATATTTTTAGTGTAATAATAGGAGCTCACAATCACTGCTGCAAAATTTGAGAAGGAAGAGACTACTGGTGGATGCTGTGCCTATTTTATTCTTCCAGTACAAACCCAAGAACCCTGTATATTGACCTACTCAAAACAGCCCATCATTAAACTCTACATTCATAAAAATCAGTCTAAACAAGTATCTCTTATATTTTATATTTCTAGGTTGCATTTTTTTCTAAAGACACTTACTTAGCACCTGTTCAGTGCAGTAAGGCAATCTCTTTTAGAACAGAGGAAAGATTCCAGCTCTTACTGAGAACTTGCCTGTACTAAATTAGTAAGATTTCCCTGTAACAGACTTTTAAACATAAACAGGCTCTTACTCACCAGAATAATCCACTTTCATGATTTTAAAAGACTGCCTGAAGCTAGATGGCCAGTCTGCTATTCCATTTATAGACACTTAATTGCACCCAGTTTTTATTCATTAGAATTTAAAAGGCTTAATACCTCCGAAATTAGGACCCTAATAGCTGTTAGAAGTTGCATATTCACTCAGCAGCAAACAAAAAATCCAGAACTAGTCTCGGTTTAGACTATTTGTTTTAAGACACTACACTGAGAACAATGTAGACATGCATCCTGTTTATTCAGCAGGCAAGGACATATCAGCCATCAGAACTAGAGGCTCCTTTACACCACCATGGCAATGAGAGCAAGCACTACAGCTCAACCTCAGGACTTGCCTCCACAATCCTAGTAGTTGGGAAAGAAAAAATAGAGGAGAGAAATTTTATACTGGAAACAGGCGATAAACCCCCAAGTACCACAAAAAGTTACACTGCTACACAGTGCCAAAAAAATTTCAGTTTGACCAATATTCCAGAGAAGTTTCACACTGGCAACACCATCACTTGAAGACAAGCCTTATCCTTCATGAATTTTCCTTCATTGTGACCCGAAGGAATACAGACCAATAGACACACACTGACACGGGCTGAGCTCAAGACTGCACGTTGTGTAAAAAGAGAATTATCAGTGATATACTCAGGAGACTATGGTTTGTTAGGGAACACTAATTAAAAAAAAAAAATCTATTTCTTTTCCATTCAGCTCAGATAGCTGACAAACCTCTGAAGAGGCAGGATGAGCCCTCTGGATCAATTTCTGATTCCCTCAACACTTTGAAGTACTTTACAGAAGAAGTAGCAATAAAGATTTGACACAATCTGTGCATATTGTGAGAAGTAACATAAGGAGTTAATTGACATTTTCCTACCACATATTTTCAGACAAACATAAAACCGATGTGCTGGATCAGACCCAGAGATCCATTAGCCCAGTTTCCTCTTAGCCAGAGCATGTTATTGGGAGCTTTTCCAAGGGTCCTGTAAGGTCTCTTTCAGGTCTGTGAAGGACAACTGCCCTACCTTTATGGCACATGGGAGACCATGGACTAGGTATTTTCCACTCTGTAGTCAATTACTTTCAAGTCTTTCCAAAACACCCAGTTACATCTGAGGGTACTAATATACCAGTGCAAATAAACTCACTATTAATAATAAACTTTGTTTTAAAAGTAAATATTTATTTATGTCAGCTATAATGACAAAGTTAGATTTTTCCATGGTAAGTCTGCACGCTCTGACAGAGATAACAAGCCATGAAACAAGCGTGTTTTAAACTATCTGCATCTTGGGCTCACTGGAGGGAAGACCTAAACAGTAGATTTTTTTTCTTGTTTTATTTTGGGTTTGTTTTCATAGGTTTTTTTTGTTTATTTGTTAGTTTTTACCTTTTAAATGCTTCAGCAGGGTTCCTCTCACATTCCCCAGGCTGCAAGAGACTTTGAATAGCAGGATCTCTCAGTTTGTCCTCATATCCCTGGATCAGTCCACTGCGGCATATTTGTGCGACCAACCCTCGGATGAAGCCCCCGACACAGAGCGTGTCGGAGTCCTGCGCCCTGCAGAAGTGGAAGGCCAGCGCCTGGCGATGTAAGCCTCTCTGGAGGTTGGCAGGTGAGCTTGGCCACAGCAACTCAGTGCAGAGGGCTGTCTTCCCACTCCCGGGCCCTCCTACCAACAACACACCCCAGGCAGCTCCTTTCCCAGAGCCAGCACCGCTGTTATTCCCAGCATTCACTACCAGAGATGGTTTGTTGGCAGTGCTGCCGCCGCAGCTCGCTTTCTCCTGGAGGCAGTGCTGAAGCTTGTGGAAAACCCACTCCCTACAGTAAAACTGCTTTCCCTGCAGCAAGCTGGTTTGAGCCATTTTATAGAGCTTCTTCTCTGGGATGTGTCATAAGCTGTGGCACATCTTCAGCATTTCAGGAGCGTTCATCCGGCACAGGACACCCTTGTGCGCGCAACTCGGCAGAGGTGACAGCAGCCAGCCACCCTTCCCTGTGACACTCAGCAGCCTCTGCTGTGCAGGAAGGGTGTCACTCCATCTGTGCCCGTGCTGGGATCAGCATGGCACAGTCACAGCTCAGCTGACATCGTGCAGCGGTGGCTGGCAGCAGCCCTCAGCAAGGCTCTTGCTGTGGCTCACAAGTTCACGCAGCTCCATGGCTGCATCTGCGGCTCAGCAGTCGTGTGTGCTCCCAGCGCACCGGGGAGACAATACAGCTGGGAAAGCTGAGGGAGAGCCAACTTTGCAGTGTACACTAAATGCCTTTCAACCCTAGGCATTAATCTCTCTGCATATACATACAGAAGAAGCTGTCCATAATAAAATGTTCCTTCTGGGAATTTCATACAAAAAGTGATTTCTCTTCAGCGTACTGTACACACACCACAAACGTGGCACTAAAGCAGCCAGTCTGGACAGTGAGCTTTGCAGACTTCAAACATCTGGGACAGTGTCCGAGAAGTGCTTCACATTACGGTTTCTTATGCATTACAGGCGACAGGGAAAAGAAATAAACGTTTACAGCTTCTTATTTCAATACATTCGCAGCGTCTTCTTCGGGAACTTGGATTCTTACTGAACCTGTTCTCAGGTATCTCAATCGCAAGATGTCAGAAGAGACAACATCTTCCCCTAGAGCTCTGAAATAAAGGAGACAGCACTTTTAACCCTACATGCAAATCACAATTCAGTCAGCTGCAAGCGCAGACAACAAAGACCAAAGTCAAGGGCTCGCATTCCCTATTTTTGCTAATACTGCTAAATTTACCAAGAGAGCCGTTTCAAAGAAAATCTGTTGTTACGAGGTGCGATTAGCCACACGCAAAAAACCCAACAACAAACAATGAGCCAGATATGACAGTGGCCTCAAAACCACGGCAAGTCTTGCATTTCCTCCGGAGGAGAACCGAAGCCATCCTTTCATCCCAGAAACATTCCTCCTAGCGAGGCTTCACCCTCGAACCCTCTCCTCAGCCCATGTTCCGCCTGCCGGCGTTGTCGGGAGTTGGTGTGGCAGGGCAGCGCTGCTCCCCGCACGCTTCTTTGTTCGCGGCAGCGGCGCCGGGTCCCGGCGTGACACCCGCGACACCGCGCCGTGCCCTCGGCGGCACCCCCGCTCCCCGGCACCCCGCCGGAGCCCCGGGCACCGCCACGCCTGGGAGCCGCCGGCCAGCGCGACCACCTCCCTCCGGGAACAGCGCCGAGGAGCCGGCAGCGCCCAGCCCTTCCTGCGGGGCACACGCTCCGCACAGCCCGCTCCGCACAGCCCGCTCCGCACAGCCCGCTCCGCACGGCCGCCGCGCACCGCTGCGGGGACCGCCAGCGCCGGGCCGGTGTCAGCCCCGCCCGGGCAGGGCCCTCCTGCCGCCGCTCCCGCTCACCTCCGTGGCCGCCTCGGCGCGGCGGCTCCTCCAGACGGTTCCGAGCGCCGCTGCCCGCGCCCCTCCTCTTCCTCCGCCCGGCCCCTGGGCTCCCGCCCCCGGGCGCCGCCGTGCCAGGGCCGCGGCCACCCCGCTCCGCGGCTGCCTCAGCCCGCCCGGTGCTCTCCCCGCTCGGCGCCTCCCTCGCTCCCCGCTCCGCCCGCCCCGGCCCCGCCTCGGCCCGTCCCCCTTCCCCTCGGGCGGCGGGGACATCTGGGGCGAAGTAGTGCGGGGCGGAGGGAGACGGGCGGTGTCCTGGACGCCGCCCCGGGCTTTGTGCCGGCCCCGGGGCCGCGCTCGGTCCGTGCGGCCGCTCCGTGCGGCTCCCGGCGCGGCCCTGCAGGGGGCGGCCGCGGCCGCGCCCCCGGCCCGGCCCGGCCCTCAGCGTGCCCCCAAACTGGGGAGAGCTCCCACAGGGCGAGCCCTGCCTGTCCCGGGGCTGGCACGACCCGCATTGACACCTCGGCTGAGTCTGCTCACCGTGCCCCCAAACTGGGGAGAGCTCCCACAGGGGCGAGCCCTCCCTGCCCCGGGGCTGGCACGACCCGCATTGACACCTCGGCTGAGTCTGCTCTCCGTGCCCCCAAACTGGGGAGAGCTCCCACAGGGCGAGCCCTGCCTGTCCCGGGGCTGGCATGGCCCGCATTGACATCTCGGCTGAGCTTGCTCTCCGCACCCAGCCCAGTCCTCAGAGCTTGGTGTTCTCACTGCCCGTTCTCCTTGTGCCCCCCGGACCGGCCCGTTTCGGACAGAGCTCCCATGAGATACCCAGACGGCCTCCCCAGATAGCAGCACCAATTCCAAACGTTTCCCACTTTCCCCGCCTTGTTTCTGGGGATGCACAGATCAAAATCATGTTTCCAAGTCTGTGAGAGCTCCAAGGGGCATCCCACATCCATCCCTTAGACCCTGTTAAACTGTGCCTTGAACTTCACAGTTTGTGGATCCCTAAAAAACCCTTGGAACCATGGACCATAATTTGGAAGAAACCAGGGTAGAACTTCTTTGGCACGGAAAAAAACCAGGGGGCATCTCACTGTAGCACACCTTTACAAGCCCCTTGTGAAGCCCCTTCCACCCCTGACAACAAAACAGTGTCTTTCCTCCTTTATTTTGTCTGTGACACAGCAAGGGAAGGATTTTCATTAAAATTTGCTCCCCTCGCAGCTGGCTGCATTAGTTACAAGGCGCTTTCCCATCAAGGATCAATTTTAGCAGGCTCTGTGTGGTTTTGTACGCTCCAGCATTGTGGAGCGCACACTGAATATCCATAGGACACGACCGAGTGATTCAGGGCCCTTCAAGGAGAGTCCCGGGTTCTTTGCAGGAGCAAAATGAAAAATTAAATAAATTCAGTTGGTGTACTGAAGAGCTTAGAAAAACAAGTCTGTCTGCTTCTGAAAACCAGTAGAACAAGTTTGAAGAACCTTTGGAAGGAGTGAATTACGAATTTGCAGGGCAATTGGGAGTGGGGGAGAAACAGAAATAAGATTAGTAGTAAGAAAATGTTGCGTGGTTGTTTTGTTTTGGGGTTTTTTTAAGCTTTCTGACTTGGTTGGGTTTTTTTATCCCTACACTTTAGGCAAATAATCTTCTCTAGGCTTGTTTCATTTTTTTCTTCCCAGCTGCACCACCCTTCCATTTCGAAATGTTGTGGAAACTCAAGACTTCCAAAACTAATACAAGTTCGAGAGACTTTGAACTGTAAAATGTTTTCTTTGTTCATTTTTTTTACTTTTAACAATAAAGGGATAGAGACAGATAGTGGTTGGAGTGATGGGATTGCTGCTCTAGTCTGCTGAGCAGGCTAGAGAAAAAACAGAAGTTGACAGAGAGAAAAAAAGGTAAAAACCCACAAGAAATAATTGCAGATTGAACACGTTAACAAGCAGATCTTGGCACAAGCATTAGACTGGTAGGTGACCCAAGGAGGAAGCACAAAAGAATTTGGACAATGATGAGATGCAGGGAAAGTGCAACTTCTGCCTTCCTGATGACCAAGACACAAGTGAAAACCCAATTTAGATGAAAAGGCGCTGTCAGATTTCACAACATCCGGTGTGAATATGGTGAAGCAGGTGGAATAACAGCATGCTGTGCTAAAATCAGATATTTGGGTGTATGCATGATGGAGTTATAGATAATAACTGTGGAAATACTTAACCTTTCCATGCTAATACATAAATCCTAAACCGGATGGCAATAATTTGATTTTAGCGTGGTACAGAGGACACAAAATAATTAACCCCCTAAAAGTAACTGGTGGGCACTGCATCTGAGTTAAGTTTGCCTTCAGGAAATTGCTCCTACAGCTGACATCAGGAGTATGAAAGACTCACTGGAATTACAAACAGAAGAAGGAGAGGGGAAGGGAGAGAGAAACAGAAATTGGAAAAAAAAAATGTGGCAGACCTAAAATATAATTAGGCAAAATCTTGCAAAGTCCAAAGCATGATCTTTCAAAAACCTTCTATGCAGCATATAAACACTTTCAATGGTAAATCCGGTTTTTTTTCTTTTTGAAAAAAGAAAAAATCCTAAAATTAAGTTCAAAGGGTTAAAACCCCAAGGTTGTCATCAAGAGGTGCAGCCTCACTCTTTCCTCTGTACACAAGGAGCTAAGACCCTGAAGCCAACCTTCAAAAGCAAGGGAGGCATTTTGTTATCAAGATTATTTGCATAGTACCTCCTATACCTGAGGTGACAGCTCAGATGACATCATTAGTGAATTATTATAGCTAAGGGTCAGATATTTCTGATACAATTGTGCAATGTTGTAGTTAATGAGACGGTATCAGGATAAGAACCAAACCTTATTTCTGTGGTTTTGTGTAACTTAGTTTGACACAGACAGCAATGATCTAACTCCTAAGATAAGGCCTAAAAGAAGATGAAATACAGCAAAAATTCCTATAAAAAAAAATAAATTAGGATTTAAAAACACTCTATACTTTTGGTTTCAGTGGTCTGAAGCTGTAGGAACCTTCTTGGTTAATCTGAGCCACACCAAGGCTCCTCGAGGCTTTTAAAGGATGGGATGTTTGTGTACTGCATGGTTTTAGTATGGTTGTGTATTTAACCGGTTAAGGCTAAAAAAAAGAAGAAACTTGTAGTGAAAAGATTGCGCAAAAAGTTGTAACATTAAGAAGTCTGCAGCAACACTGGAAAAACCGGAGGGGGTGGGTTAAGCAAAAATTTTTTATGTTTTCCAAACGATTTGCCACGTCTTTTGCCGAGTATGAGGAAAGAGTGCTACGTGCTTTTCAATTATTTCATCGGTTTCAGTATGATGTTACTTGGATGTGAAAGCAGGCGGTCCTGATGGACGGGAGAACATAATGGATCACAGTGGGAAAGGCAGATCCTTGAAGTCATCAGAACCTGAGCCATCCTGTGTGTACATGAAAACTCTGGTTTGCTTTGTGCGTGTTTTTATTGGGAGCGCTGTTTCCAGCTCTGTGTTTGGTGCATGACTCAGCCCTTGGTTGGGGTGCACGCATGTCCCAGCCAGCTCGGAGCCGCTCACAGGGAGCCCCTGCGAGCTCCTCATGTCCTGGGTAGAGCTTTGGGCAGGCAGTGATTCACATCCAGGAATAAATGTTTTGCAAGGGTGGGCCTGAGGCGTGATTATCTGCTTAAACACGGGGGTAGTCACTTGAACTGCTTTTGTAACTTTGGAGTTACTGATTTTCATGCGTCATTATCTTTTAATTCAGGTGCTTTCATTCTCTGACAGGTAAAATTAGTGAGTTGATGGTAAATAAAGATAGTGCAGAGTTAGGGTAACGTAGGAATATTAACATAAAAGATTTTATAACTTCCCAAGCAAATAGTGGAAATCTTATCACAGGAAGTATTCAGGCAAAAGCGTTCCTCTGATACTGATGTTTCAGGTCTTAATCCTAAAATCTGTCCAGGCTGAGATGCACTTTAATCTTGGGACGCTCAGTGTCATATAAGATGCTTCCACAAAATCACTGGAAGTCCCGTTTGTGAGTGGCCTGTGTCCAGTCTGGCTCCCACAGCCAGTCTCTTATCCATCTGGTCATCCATTGCCCCGGGTCAGAATCCCTCAGCTCCTAATGAACGTACAGAGGATGGATGTGAGAGGCCTCAGAACGGGCTGGACAGTTGTTACTCACAATTATTAGATCCTTCAGAGTCAGCTGGTCACTTAGTCACATATTTGGGAATGGACTCCAAGAGGATGTGGTTCCTGAGCTCCTCAGGAACTGAGTCGAGGCTTACCATCTCGTTCCTTCTTGTCTTTTTTAAAGAGGAACACAATGCAGCTTGGTTTTGTTGTTTTTTTTTCTTTTTCCCCTACTTATCAGGGACTTGCACTCACTCACAATTTCGGATTTTCAATAGATGAAGGCAATAGTGTTCTTTTACATAAGAATATAGCCGGGAAGCATAATAGTTCCTTTCAGCTCTTTCCTCACCCTTCCTCATTACCAGGTAATTTGGGTAGGAGTACTATCTATCCCATCTATTGAAACTGGAGCTCAGGGAACAAAGGATGCAAGAATGATTAAGTTGAAGCGAAATTAAACAAAAGATCTGGGATAGGATCATGTGGTGGCTGGAACACTTGGCCAGGAGAGGAGGGAGTTGAATTCTCATTCTCCCTGAAAAGGAAACAATTCCCATTTCCAGGCTGACAGCATTCATTTCTAGGTCATTACAGAACTGCCACCACAACATAATCTAGTTGCATTTAGGTAGAGAAATGGCTATTGTGCTTTGGGGTAGAAAAGGCAATTCTCTGTTCCTTGGTACACAAGGGCCAGGGTCTGTCCTGCAGCCACAGAAAAAGGAAAGCAGGAGGTTTGCATCCACACGTCCTCATCCTCTGTACAAATACATGTGTGCATTGAATACCCAGCAGTGGTGGGTGTGCATTTTGCAGCTTAATAACAGAATTAAGATGCACTCAAAAGACCTGCTGTCCATGCCTGGAAAACGCAATTTGTCTCACATGAAGTTGTAGCTGTGCTTATATCTACTGCTGTGTGTTACTATCACCCTGTTGGTAAAATTGCTCATCGCTGCTATGCTGTCAAGGAAAACACTCCACCAGGTGACTGTTCAAATAGGAGACCAGTCTAAATGCCCTGAATTCCTTCAGGAGTAGCTTTTTTCTTGCTCTGTGCTGGTGTGAGAGCACCATCCTCCCAATGTAGCGCTGGGATTGCACGCTAAATTTAGTCAATAGGCTTGGAGGCACTTTTTATGCCTCTTGAGCAAAACCCAGGCATTGGTTTTAATGATTTGCTGCTGCATCTGTTTTATATGTATGTGTGATATTTATACACACACAAATATGCATCTTCACAGAACTAGGAAGATAGGAATCTTCTGATTAATAATTGATGCTCAACCTCTGATACTTACTGGGCAAGGGCTTAGCTGAGCATCTGCAAAATGCAGCACAATATTTAGCCAGCTACATGAAAAACCAAAAAATCCCAAACAACTGTTCTTAGTATCCAAGAAATGCATGTTGGTATAGTGCTCTGAAGTGCTGTGCTCTGTCCAGTCTGTGTCATTCTAATTTCAAATATTTCCGTGTGTACAGGAGCACAAATCTGCTTCAGCTTCCTCCTGCCTTGAAGTAACGTGTTACCCAATATTTGTGCAATGTCAATTGTGGTATAACATCACCATTCCATTTAATAGCAGTTGACAATGCACAAGGCCAGCCAAAATTAACACTAAAGCAATGATATTCTTGAAAACAGGTACTGCAGTTGATAAGTTGTCCTGTTGGATGAAAATATAATTGTCTGTTCCTTGGGAAGGGAAGAATTTAGATGCTGTTAAGTCATGGTACGAAAATGTCTGTGCAATAGAAAGAAAAAAAAAATCCATAGCAGCAAGTCAAAAAGAGAAAACTAAATCATGAAAGTGACATTTTATGTGAGTTGGTCCAGAAGTATATTCAGTAACATTCTCAGACCAGGTATGAAAGAAATTGTTGCATTCTTAGGCAACTGATTCTTATGTGAATATTCAAAATAGCTACAAAACCAAAAGATGTTACACTGGCACAAGACTCTATGTAAACCTAGTGAAACCTAACAAATATTTGCTTTATGTGACACATGAATTAGCTGTGAACTTTGGGAAATTCTGTGTACAAATGACATAAGTAAATATATATATATATACATGTATATTTCTCACACAATCTCAGTGTTTTCATCAGTCTGTGTTGCAGGCAATGTCTGAGCACTTGCCCTGACCTGCTCTGTGATCTTGAGCAACTCATGTCACCTTGCCTGCTTCTATTTCTCCATCAGTACAGTAAAAATAGTAAATCTTTCCTATCTCCTTCCTTATGCCTGGTCAAATGGCAAGCTAAAGTAAGGTTTGCCAAAATATTCTGTACCACTTCAGAAACAAAAGATAGGCATAAACTTGCTCCCACCAGCTGAGTTTGACTGATGTGTTATTGAATCAGCATAAACTCTTCAGGCTAAACCAGAAATAATAAATAACCAAATACTTTTTGCTGTATAAGCTTTTACACATTTCTGCCCTAAGCTTGTAGTAACTCAAAAGCTTTTATGTGAGAAGGCACACTGTGATACTATAACAAGTCATTTTAACCCATTTTCTCTCCATCTCATCTCAAGAGTTGGATGTTATTTGTGAATTTGTGTGTGTTAAGTACTTCTCTGCAGTTCTTAGGCAGGTAGGCTGCCCAGGTTGGTTAGCACTGACTTCTTCTCAGTTTGTGGGGGCTCTGCAAAAACCGTCCCTTCAGATGTGAGAAAATGGCAGGATTGAATTTTGCCCCTCCATACAAACCAACTTCACCCACACAGCCTCTTTCCTGTGAAGCCAGGGCAGCAATTTACCTTCCATGGCTTTACCTGTGAGGATGCTGCATCTATCAAATGCAAATTTATCCATAAACTCAGCTTCCAGACTTACCAGCACTTTGGAAAATAACATGGAATTCAGTCATGCCCATCTTTGTTCCTTTAAGGCATGCTTTCAAACAAAGCAAATACAGATCCTTCTTTCTTAGGAGGAGACTCAAGGAACACAGAGCACCTACAGGAGCTCAGTGGGAGCACCGGAGCAGAAAGAGCAAGTTCAGAGCTGTCCTGGTGGCCCTTGCTGGCAAAACTCCTCATAGGACAGCTCTGGCCTTTGCCCCTGCAAAAAAAACCTGTTTCAGCATCTTCCACTGCTCCACCAAGGTCTAGTTGAATAGTCATACTGCTTGCAGAGTTAGTTCTGTGCTCAGTAAGTTAGTGAATACAAGTAATCAGCATAATCCTAAAAAAACTTGCAATGTAAACTATATTTTTTCCCTGGCTGAGGCCACTAAACTCTTGTAGACACCAGAAAATAAAATTATTCATGGAAAATTGTAATCAACTGGGGTAAATATGAAAGATTTTTTAATCCGTTTCACTGCATCTATGAAACCACTTGATTAGTCCCCTTCTAACACATTTCTAAACACAGATGAGACACAGTGAGATGAAGAATTTTTAGAGCATATTTTGGATAAGTTTGCTTGGATTAATTGCAGATCTTCTGAATCTAGAAGAGGCAGCTAAAATATATCCTTAGAAATGTCCCATTAGACTTTGAAAATAGAATGAGAGAGACAAATTAATGTTGATTGAAAAACAGCATGTGCATTTTGTGTGGAAGCGAATTTAGTTTGGTCATTAGTGTCATTTGATAAGCAGAATTTCATTCCCTTTCCCTAAATAAGAAACTCGCTCTGTTTTTCATCATCCAGACTGTTTATTCTAATGGATTTTAGGAATCCAAAAAAAATTCCTTTTGAAGGGAATGAAAAGGAAAGAATCAAATTATGTTTCCTCATGCAACACAGCAAAATAACTCAAAACTTTAGACACATACTTGCATCAAAGCAACAAACTTTTCCACTTGCTATTTTCTCACATGAAAAAAAAAAAATTAGGGGTTTGTGGAATAGAATTGAATTTTGTGTGTCATAATAGGAAAACCAATTATTTCTGTGCTTCCCAAACACATAAGCCATGTGATTTACTGACACTTCAGAAGGTAAAGGTAACTCAGGAAAGATTCAGAAAGTGCATAAAATTGATTCAGGGCAGATATTAAGTTTGGATATTTGTTGGCTGTTCCTGTGAAATGTCATAAGCTGCTACAACCCAAAATAGTAGTAGCAATACCAATAACAGCAATAGCAACAGCTTCAAAAATACAAATGGAGTTGAGGTTGAAAGAGTAAAAAGCATGAATTTAATTGTATGGTTCCTCTGGAAAAAACAAACAAAGATGAGTCTGTTGTTGAAATGCTGTATTCAACTAAACAAATTTACCAGTTAGACCCATTCACAAATTTATTAATTTATGTTGAAATGGCCTTTAAGGTTATTGAGTCCCATCATTGTTCACTTCCTTATAGGTGAGATCCTGAACCTGTAAGAAGACTGGAAAAAAAAGCCCAAAGTCCATTTTGCTGCACAGTCATAAGCAGCAGAAAAAAAGCCAAAGATAAACTGTCAGCAAGGCTCTACTCAGTCTTGGCAAAAACCACTCCGCTACTTTAGTGCTGAATATTCTTGGAAACATTAAGAGGTGGCACACAGGACCTTGAAGTTGAGGATTTAGCAGAGGAAAAAAAAAAATAATGGAAGGATTTAAATGGATTAAGGGGGTAATGGGACCTAGGCAGAAGGAGGTGGAGATAACTTTAGCTGTCTTGTAAATGAGAAGAGGGAGAGATGATAAATGGAGTTCTGAAGCCTGCACAGATTAAATTATCTGGGTGGGAGTCAGGTGTGAATTGCTGGGGAAGTGCAGGGACTAAAGGGATTTTTGTGTTTGCTGGTGCAGGTTAAGTTTCCCTTCAGGTGACACAGTCAGTGGTGGAAATGCTTGAAGCTGTGTCTCACATATTATCCAAGGCCTGGGGAATAATTCTCCGTGTGAGAAGGAGCCTTTAGTGTCTCAGTGGAGACCCGGTGAAGTGAGACAGAAGGGAAGCACAAAAATCAACCTTGACAAACGTAGGAAAAAGTCATTAGTCACCATGGCAAAGACAATCTTACTATAAAGGAGAGGATTGAAAGTAGTCTGAAAATAACTGAGGAAGCTGCCTGTGCAGCAGATAGACATGCACTAGAAATCTGTGTGTATCCATGACATCAACAGCTTTTCAACCTCATTGCTGAGAGCCTCATTTAAAAATACTTTTCAACTGTTTTCAGCTTAATCTGTGTTTCTCAGGGGGTAAGAATCCATTTGGTGCCTGGGACTCCTCTGTCATATCTGCCGTGTTTTTCTGTAGTTTTTAGCAGCTATTTATTCTCTTCCCCTTTCACCACTAATCACTATTACTCTCGCAGTAAATCAAACCAAACTGATTCATGCCAGGTTTATCAGAAGTTCCGTCAGGTTTTGTCAGAAAAATAGGAAATAAACTCAATGATTTTCTAATTAAGAGTGATAAATTGTGGCTCTATATGAAGCCACTATATTAACTGTCCCCGTTAAGACACTCATTAATGCCAATGCCATAATAAGAAAACAATCATTTCCCTCCTTTGACAAGTGTTCCAGATCTCAGAAATCTCTGAAAGTAAAGTAGATGCCTTTAAGGAAAAGTCAATATCTAAATGTCTGTTTCCAAGGAATTTTAGACTTGTCTGTGTTTTCTCTTGCACTGTATTCCCAGCATTAAATTCAGTGGAAGAGGATTAAGTATTTTACTACTAATTCAGCATCTTATTACTGGAGGTAATAGCATTGATGTGTATCCACAGCTTGATAATCCTATTGACATAAACCAAAGTCAGATGAGAGCAGTACACAAGGATGGTGGGACTGCAGCAGTTGTCCAAGCAAGGCTCCATCCTCCCATCAAAATCTTTTTCCACTGGTTTCACACTTGCATTTTCTCCTTCTTCACAACCTGGGCTGGTTGTGTTTTTAGTGTTTTACCACCACTAAATCCCCGAGCAGCTCGTTGAGGAGCTTGCGTGATTCTTCCAAACCTTCCTCGAGATCCACCCACGCCACGAAAAGTAATTCCAGTGAAATCAAATTCTGTTTAATCTGGAAATTTAATTACACCATGGCAATAGGTATTTCTTGAGCGCCATAGATTAGGAGGATTAATCAGATGTGCGGGAGGTGGGCGGTTGGTATTAGTAAGGCAAAATTTGTTTGCACTAAGTGTACAGACAGTTCTGAAACTGCCAGTCAAAGCAGAAAGAAAGGATTTGCCTTGGTGCTGTTAATGAGAAGTAAATTAGTAGAAGCTGTGCAGTTGAAACAAAACAAAACTAAAGCAGCCACCACTTTAAGCCAAGCACTGAGGAGTGCAAAAACAGTGTTCATTTTTAATAAACACAGCATCACTAGCTGCTGACTGACAACTTCAGTGTTATCTCACTATAAATGTATAATAATTAGTTGGGTAATTTGGCTTTCTGAGGAACATTATTAACTCTATTAGAATTGCAATCAACTCAGGAAATCAGATTCCTAAAAGCTCTGAATCCAATGCCTGCTTTTGTACACAGCCTTTGGAAGGGAGCAGGGATGATGAGCACGAGCAACACAAGAGGTTTAGAAACCCAGACTTTCCATAGCTTGTGGCTGAATGGGAGGTGTGTCCAGCTCCAGAATGGCCAAAGCCCCAGTGAAAACTCCTTCCCTGTCTGGGAAGCAGCACAGAATGGGAGCTGGCCCTGGAGAGAGCAGCAGCAGCCTCGTGGGTAGAGTCAGAGCAGTGAGTGTGTGTCTGTAATTACATTCATGTTCTCATTATAGAGCCAGATGACTCCAGCACATGTTGCTGCTGTTCCTGGGAGCATAGAAAATTTGGACCACACCAGTTGCCACAAAAATCTGTAGTGGCTGTCATCGCGCTGGTTTGTAAGCAAGGCACATTGTCACCTCTAGGAAAACCTACTTCATTAATAATAACATCAGTGTGACATTTCCATTTAATCCTAATGGCTTCATAATTATTAATTACTGTCACTACAGAAGCAAAATCCCAGGGAAGGTGGAGTCTCAGTCATATCATTCTTCACAGTTGCCAGGTATTTTTGGATTACTTTATCCAGGAGGAAAAAAAATATGATTTAGTCATTACTGTTGAGAAACAGTCATGATTAATATAAAAAAACTGAAAGAATTACTGAAGATTCTTCTGCCACCCTTAAAAAAATAGAACTATAAACAGCATTTCCTTTAAAAAAATGCTATGACAATTCAGTTTGTTCAAATCACACCTCGAAGCTGTCGGTGTGTTGAGCACACACATCAAATAATGTTGTTCAACTTTGGACTAAATCCTGCTGAGTTAATAATCAAGCGTGATCCTCATTGTCAGTGATTTGCAAATTTATATTCTATTACTAATAGCATCTATGCTAATTTAAATCTGCATTCTCCTATTTAAGCTTTTGGTACTGCAAATATTTAATTTAAATTAGTGAAATGAAACCAATTTTTTATTTTAATCAAATTGTGTTTTCAGATTATTTGAACTGTGCTCATTGCATTTACGAAAGGTCCCATTTAGCGAGTCAAGGAAGAAAAATCCAAATTGTCTTCCACATAGTATAATTTTTTAGAGTTAGTTCTTCAAAATTGTGGGATACTTTGAGAGGAAGGATTTCTGATGCATTTCAAATGTGTCAATATTTACATCCCTTATTGGCTTTGCTCTTTTTGCTGCATTAAACAGGTTCTGTATTTAGAGGAGAAGGTGAAGCA
>PYHW01010827.1:469849-500569 GCA_013186435.1 Turdus rufiventris | reverse complement strand
TTTTTTTGAGAGGTAATGTGAGTGTTTTTATCCCTGAAGTGGAAATGAAAATTTTAGCTTTGCATGTTTCTGGGAGGGAGCTTTTATTCTTGAAAAAGAAAAGGACAAAAAGCCCCTGTCAAACAACAGATTGCCTCATTTTAGTAGTGCTAGATGCTCAGTTTGAGAAAGTCTTTCTGTTTAGAGACACATTTTTTTTAAACAGAGGATTGTTACAAGATCACAATACAAACACAGCAGTGTCCTGGGCATTGTTTTGCACATTAGGAACACAGCAAGATTTTTTCCCCATTCATTAAAGACACACAGTTGATTTTTTTCCCCTAAGATTTCTTGTATTCAGCGGCACAGTTTCAAACAGCTGAAGCTGTTTTTTATCTCTTTTCTCCTCCTGCTTCCTTGCAGGCTGTGGGATGAGTGAGTCACCTCCTCCTGGGAGAGGTGGCAGGGGACAGAGTGGCACTGGAGAGGAGGAGCAGTGCCATCCCTCACTGAGCTCCTGATGACACTTGGGTTCTGGTTTTATGTCTCTCTGTACAGCACAGGCATTCCTGGGTGGGTTTGGAAGCTCCCAGAGGGCTCTGAATGATATCAGGAGCCCAGAAGATCTGTGAAGGGGATATTCAGAGGTCAAGCCTGTGAAGAATCTAGATGCTGGCAGTGTGTGTTTAAAAATAAAGCAAAAAATAGACAAGAATAGTGTGTGCATGGAAAACATGGTGAAAAATCATTCAAGGCTGCAGAAGCTGTGGGTGCCCCATCCCTGGGGATGTTCAGGGCTGGATGGGGTCTGAGCAACCTGGTCTAAAGAAAAATGTCCCTGCCCATAGCAGGGGGTGGAACTAAATGATCTTTGAGGTCCTTTCCAACCCAAACCATTCTGTGCTTCTGTGATGAGGACACAGGCTGGGCAAGGCAATTCAAACATTAAAAGCAATTCCTGAATGAATGGATCACAATTTTCCACCTTTTTTTTTCCTAGTGGAAAATAATGTTTGCATTTGAAATTTCCATTATTTTTATCAAGCTACCATTTCATTCTCAAAAATACTGCCAGAGAGAAACTGGATACTCCCTTTGAGTGCCCTCAGTGCTGAATGGAAGAAGAGAGATCATTGTTTGAGCTGCCTTGTTCTTCAGGACGAGTGAAACATTGAAATATTAAAATTTCCTGAGGCTAGCAAGTTTTAATTTCACCCTTCTCTTTCACAGGAAGCAGCCAGATGTGGTCAAGCAGATGTCTGCAGGCATGCATGGCATGATCATGTGGTGATTAGAAA
Organism: Turdus rufiventris; assembly: GCA_013186435.1. Classification (NCBI taxonomy): domain Eukaryota; kingdom Metazoa; phylum Chordata; class Aves; order Passeriformes; family Turdidae; genus Turdus; species Turdus rufiventris. The sequence goes on along the minus strand of PYHW01010827.1, from coordinate 499,289 downwards.
GTCACATTTTTCTCGTGGTTCTGGGGCTGAATTTCACACATTCACAGAGCTCCAAGAGCTCCCAGTTTAACACAGGATCATAAAATCATGGAATGGCCTGGATGGGAAAAGACCCTACAGACCATCTTGTTCCAGTGCTCCTGCCATGTGGAAAACCTTCCACTAGACCAGCTTGCTCAAACCCCCATCCAATCCTGGCCTTGGGTATCCCACAGATTATTTATCCTGCAGATTATTTCATAGTTGCTATTCCTTTTGGGACAAGGATTGACTCCCAGGTAACCATTCCAATGGTTCCTTGAGAATGAATTTTTGGCGAAGCATCTGCACTTGAGCTGGAAATTCTGTCTTTTGCTGAGTACATCTAATGGGGTGCACTGAGGGGATGTGTTTGAAAAGATGGAATGCAGCACACAGTGAGGACCAGGCTGCAGCCTGAGGCTTTGGTGTCCAAAAATATCACAGTTTGTACAGCAGGGTCAGTTCAAGGCTGAGTTTTGGTGCTCTCTGCACTCAGATATTTAATTTAAACAAAGCTGTTCTAAAGCCCTGCATTTCAGAACAGAAATCAAAAGTTAGGACAGAGTTTTACCAGAGTCCAAGAGACTGGATCATGGGTAACAAACTGAAATGGGCAGGGAGATCTGCTGTCCTTACCTCTTCTGAATTAGAGCCCCTGAGCAAAAGGCTTTATTTCTGCTAAAACTTGAGCTGGTTAGCTACAAGACACTCTCCCAACACCTCCTGAAATGCCAGACTCTTCTTGAGTGATCGCAGAGTTTGTTTCTGCCTGTCACAGCAAGAAAAATCCGAGGTGCCCCTGCTGAGTTCCTTATACCACCTGTCCCATCCCCACTCTGGGTGCAGGTGCACAGCATTTTTCAGAGTAAAGCACTAAGGAAAGAGAAGCAAAAGGGATGATTTTGATACTGGGATATTTTAGTGACATTGCAAATCCCCCAGGTGGGATTTGAGAGTTTGGTGGCAAGCACTATATGCAGGCTTGTTAAATGGGAGTTGCAGCTAGGCAGGCAAAAAAAAAATTAAAAAAAGATGAAAAGATGGGGGAAAAAAATCACAGATTTCTCTCAATATAGAGAAGCACCAGAAAACATGAAGGAATGTGAGGGGGACATTGCACTGCCCTAACTGGAGACAAAGGGACCTTGTTTTTTGGGGATGCTGATTCCTCGTGTTTCCCAGAAAACCAACACCCATTAAATTGTCTCTGACTGAACAAGCTCCTCTTGAGGAAGCTGAAATTCTTTCTTGGGAAATAATTTGCTTGTGGGAGCACAACTGTTCATCTGAGCTGAACTTTCCTCCTGTAAGAGTGCAGCCAGTTCCTTAGCCATGGATGATCCTTCCTTCCTGCCATAAAACAGCTCACTGCAGGAAATCAAAGCCAAGTTAGTCTTTTCCCCCTTTAATTCCAGAGCACCCAAAGTGTTGCTATACAACTGCATAAAACTTAAATTTGACCCTTGCCTGCCTTTCTTCTGTTGCCACAAAATTGATGAGTTCCCTCTCAACTCAGCCACATGACAGTGGAAACCAAAGAGTGAGCAAATGTGGGGATGCTTTAAATAGGTTGTGCTTGTATTTTTGGGGTGGGTTCTCCATAATTCTCCTGGTAAGAGCAAACAGAATCTCAGGGCATCATTGCTTTCTGATTGTCTTGTCTATGATGACCTGGAGCTGCCCAGAAAGTTTTCAGTTTTAAAATTAAATGGTGCTTAAAGTGATGTGAAAAGACATGAGTCATAAAAGGGTGGATGTGTTTGTAGAAAAAGAGTTTTTCTAGAGTATTTAGTAATTTCTGTTCAATCAAGTGGATTAATTTAATCAAGTGGTTCGCCATTATCCATTGGACTGGGGGGTTCTGCAGGAGGAAGCTGGCAAAAATCTGTTTATGACTTTTGCACTGAAGCTGTAAAACCAAGTCACAGGGAGCAAGGTCAGAACTCTCTGTGAAGTAAAGTGAGAGTGTTCCACATTTCCCATCTCTTCAGGATTGCTCTGTTGCTGCCACTGGAGAGAAAATAAGGAAGAATGAAAAGGTCCTGGCAGTAGGAGCTTATCCCTTGAATTCACCCTGCAAAAATGAAACCAGGGATTTTAGTTAATCATTATTATGTTTACTTAACAGAAATAATTAAACTGAAATAACCAAGTCGATTTGATAAAATAATAATTATTTGACATATAAATTATTAATGTTTAGGGAAATATTTGATTTTTGCTGAGCTGGGGGTGCAAGCCTGAGTGATGGATGTGTGTTACTGTTGTGAGGGGTGTTTGCTTTTTGTTGCTGGAGTTTTTCAGTGCAGGCTGCAGTTGTTAGCAGTTAACAAGTGCATGAGAGGTGCCTTGGAGAGGGGCTGTGAATGCATGCAGTGTCTGAACACGCTCCTTGGCTCCTACATAATAAACCTGAGGAAAAAATAAAAGCTCTGTGTTGCTATAGTAACCTGTATTGATATAAAAAAGTGTGGCCAGCTCCCTTTGTGGGTGACAGATGCAGGACGCTGGTAGCTCAGCCTTTGTCACACTGCCTGGTCGTGCATGTGGCACGCTCTGCATTTCTGTCAGCGCTACTTCACAGTCAAAAGCCAAATATTGGAGTGCAACACGGCTGGATTCTGCTTTTTTAGGGTTCTTGAGTTCACATAACTCAGACAACTGTTTAGGAAACAAAAAAAAAGAAAACAAAACACGGTTTAGACTTACCCATGGCAACTAAAGCTGGCATAAATATATATCTATTTTTAAATCCCAGCACTATGCAGCTCTGCAACATATGCTCATCTGCCTGGACACAGCAATAACCATCCAGGCATTGCAACTGTCCTTTAACTCCTCCCTAGCCAAATAATCCAGGAGGGGTGTAAAGTTTGCCTGTGTGGTTGTAGAAATGGGAGGGACAGCAGGAATGCACCAGCTCCATCCAAATGTTAAATAAAAGCTCTGAAAAGGGGAGTTTGGAGAGGAAAGATGCTGTGAGCACAAGTCTTTTGGTGCATTCAGTGCTTGGAGTGGTGTCTCAGAGCCAGAGCTTCATTGCTTTGCTGTTTTTAGGTGGAATGCTCCATCCAATGCTTAGGAAAAATAACCATGTTGAACTGCACCTGTATGTGAGTTTGGGGGTGGTTTTTTTGCATGGTGAGGAGCGGATGAAGGAAGAAGAGAGTGATTAAACTTGTTCCTCTGGGAGCTTTATCTTCCTGGCACTTGTTGGCCCAACATTTTTCAGAAGCAGTGAGAAAGTGAATTTTGTTTTTTGTACAAATTGCTTTGACTCTCGCTGTGGCAAGCAACAACTGGCACTGTGCTGTGCAGGGTATAAGTCTGTGCTAACTGTGGGACAAGTGGAGGATAAAGGGAAAGCAAATCTCCAGAAACCTTGAAATGTGTGTGAGAGGAAGCCCAGTAATTCAACTAGCATAATTAATAATAATAACAATAATAATTAAAATAATAAAAATAAAAATTTAAAATAAAATAAAAATAATGATGATTATGATGATGATAATAATAATAATAATTAGTGCCACAAACTGTGTCAAAATAATTACTGGAGGTTGAAATGTTCAGTAATGTTAGACATGACTTGCTTGTAGCTTCCAGGTATGCTCCAGCTCCTGGCATTGCTTACTGCTGCCACAGCATCCTTGTTTCCAGGTAAGGATGCTGAGCAGAGTTCCCTTTGCTGATATTTAACAAACAACAGAGGTGCCTGGCTTTTTCAAAATAACTTTATGGATAAGATGTGCTGCGATTGTGTTCTTGGTGTTCTTGGTTCTTTTTTTTTTTTTTTTTTTACAGTCAAAACTCAAGAAGGAAAGAAAAAGGAAGTGAGTTCAGAAAGAAAACCACAATAGAAGGAAAAGGTAAATAAATAAGATTTCTGCTTAATTTCAGGCCCTGACTTTGTGTTATTGTGACAGCACACCCAGCACTCCACATCAGAGAGGTTTTTTTTATGGAGTTTTTTGGAGGAGCTGCTGCAGTGGATATAATATGGAGCCAAAGCAAGGTTTTAAACAGGAATTCTTTCTTCTCTGAATTTTTGTTTGATTTTAACACAGTTTTCCTACTTGTATTGTTTCCTGGTTTGTTTTTCCAGCGACCAGCACGAGACACCTTCTTGTCACAACAAAGACATTGAATGTATTTTCTTTCCTAAGCATAAAAAAAAAGAAGAAAGAAATGTGTAGAACTGAATTATAATCAAACAGCATCCTCCTTAACCAGCATGTTAGGTCATAATACAGATATTATTTTAAGTAATTAAAATTCCTGCCATTTCCACTGTCAGATTCAATTAAACTCAGAGGAACACAGAAAGTACAAGTTTGTTATGCTATAGCATAGACATTTGCATTACAAATTTTGCTTTATAGTCAAGCACACACGACAAAAATTATTACTGTTGTTTATATATGCTATGAAAAACAGTAATCCTCTTTTTCCAAACACTTTGGAATTGTTTCTCCCCTTTAAAGGGACACAATGAAGTCTTAGTGCTCTGTATTTAAGAAAGCCCAGGCAAAACTAAGACCTTGTTCTTATAACTTCATGAATGTTTAGCTTGGTGTACATGAGCATACCCATAGGGTCTGAAGAAACTACTCATGAATGTAAAAATAACCACGGGTAGATGAGTTTATAGGACAGGTCCTTGCCTTTGAGATAAATTGAGTAATAAAAAAAAAGATTGGTCAAAGACATTTTTGTTAAAACCTCCTCAATCTGAAGGAAAGCAGCAGGAATGAAATTAAAAGTCGATTATGTTTTAAAAGAAGAATAAAGAATTGACTGTTATACTCATGGAAATATATGTGTGTGAGTGCACATATATCTATATAACTATCGATTTAATTCTAACATAAGTCAAGTAAATGACTATATAATAAAAAGTATATCTAAAAAAAAAATCAGAATTAATATTGACTATATATCTGCTATGAAAACCCTAAATCTAGAGTAGAATTCATTCTCTCTGTATAGTTAAGAAAGCAAAATATAGTTTGTCTTCCTTGGTGCTGCAGCAGCAGTCTGTTTTATATACCAATACAAAGAAAATTGATAGGAGGATGGGGAAGCATTGCTTTTATATCACAATAATTTTCAATAATTGCTGTAATTTTCTGGCTGCCTTGCAAACGCCGACTGAAATCTGCACAGCACATGAAACATAATGGAAGGTAATTGGAAATGCACTGAGTATCATAATCATTGTTCAAGTTATAAAATGACACGGACAAGTCTATATTTCATTGCAGCATGTAATCTATCAAATGGCAGACAGGCTGCAGAATGCAGGTGACTGTGATTCTTTTCAGGGAATTGTTAAATAACTGAATGGTTCTGTACAGCAGCAGCCTTTACACACTGCTGCTGTGTCTGAGGGGTTTTGTGCAGTGCAGGGAATTTGCTGAGCAGTTTGAATCTCAGGGAGCACAAGGAAGGCCTGCATGACCCTGGTGAACAGGTGAATATGTGGGGCTTATTTCCAGCTCTTATATAAGAGCTCTTACTTGAGCAAACTCCCAGAATAATCTGATTTTTATTTCCTGAGCCAGGCAGTGACCTGTATCTCACTCATCACTTTAGTGTAGCCACTGGTATTTCCCCTTTGCTTAAATGTCTTGCAGGTCTGAATAAATGAAATTTTGCCATTCTGTTTCCTATCAAATATAGAATATATGCATATAAATATTGGATGGTTTCTATATTGTCTATTCCAGATCCTAATCCTGTATTTTTAAGTGACGGTGGAACTTGGTGTGTGGTAAAGGCAATCATGGAAAGCCAAGGTATGGATTTTTTGTCAATGACTTATTTTTGGTGCTCACATCAAAATTTAGATGACAAATAAGACAAAATTCCCACATTCACAGGCAAAAATATTTAGCCCTGTCACACAAAATGTCATTATTTGGGCTGTTCCCAAAAAACTTCCTGTCAGGTAGTTTAAAGTTACTGTGTGGCAGTGGGTTTCTGAAAAATGAGGATTTTTAATACTCAAAAATACAGAATTTGCCGAGTCATTTTATCTAAAAGGGGTAGGGATTTTTTTTTGTCAATTGCCATTTTTGGCAGCCTGTTTTTGCTACAGACATTGGCCTGAAATGGAGTGCCAAAAAGAAACTGATGGGAGAATCTCAAGACAGAAAATAATTAGCTTAAAACAAGGCAAGAGTTCCCTCACCAATAAAAATTGCTCATTCTGTTGGGATCACAGAAAACTGTATCATTTTAGTTTTGTTGGTGGTGAATCAATGGTGCTCTTAATTGTTGTGCTGTTAATTGAACAGTTGCAATTGTACAGTCACTGCTGATTCTTCCCGTACAAATGAATTTTAACACAGTTTGCCTTGAGGGGCACTCACTGGTGTAATTTCATTTTTTCTGTTGGACATGAAACCATAATTTTGGCTGGCACCTGGTGAAATTTGAAGCCTCCCTAGTTTCATTAGTTTCTCAAAAAGATAAAACTAATGAAAAGCATATTTTCCAGCAGTCCAAACTCTCTAAGTCCAAGGGTCCTAGAGGTCTTTTCCAACCTGAATGATTCCATGATGCCATCTAAGCAAAGAGAAGAGCATCCTCCCCCCAGTGTCCCCTCACTGTCCCCCAGGTCACTGCATTGATGTGCAGTGCTTGCTGTGCTGCCAGGTGCTCTGCAACATCTCCTGACACGGAAGAGCAAGGCAATCCCAAACTCCTGGGGCAGAGAAATTCATCTGGGCTCATTGGATTATCTCTTGCTCGAGCATTTGTCCGTCCAGGAGCTGGGTGTTGCCTCTTCCACAATCCCTAATGACAACACAGAAGCCATCTGTCGATCTCAGCAGGGACCAAAAGACATGTTCATGTTCCACTGCTGTATATGGTCTTATGGAAGTAAAACTTTTACTGGTGGTGAAACAGCTGGTGCCAGACTGGTAAAACCTGATCTAGATGGTTTTATAAAAAATTTGTACAGACTGAGCAATTCCTTCAGCCCTGAACAGACAGGCAAATTCAGGGTGGTGCCTGCCCTTTATTTCCTCTCTGGAAATGTTCCTGATTAACATTTTCCATTTCTGGGTGGATTTTTTTTAAATTTATGATGTGATTGTGGATACACAGGGATACCTCTTCTGGATGCATAAGAGCAGACAGCAAAGCCAAATGATAGCAGAATGTCATTGCATGTGATAAAGCAGTGGCACACGATTTTGAAGACAGCATTAAAATTTCAGTCATGTCCTGTGGCTGAAAAAGAAAGAGAAGAATTTAAACAGATCCAGAAATGAGCATGATTAAAGACACAGGGGTCTTCTGTGTTGGAAGTAATTTAAAATATTAATATTAATTACATTTGGAGAAGGGAAGAAATATAAACCAAAGGATGATATCAAAAAAGTGAGTCATGAACTCCTATTTTGCTTAATAGAAGAAAATTAAATTTAAGAAATTAATTTAGAGGGGATGTGGGAAGTATTTTATAGCATTTCACGCTGTAACATATCACACCAATGCATGTAAATATCCTAGCAGAGTTAAATTAATTATCTTTGATTTGATGAAGAATGAATGTTGTTTTTACATTAGCTGGGTTAAAAAAATATTCCTTAAGTCACCAGTCACCATCTTTCACACAGAAATATTGTTTTCCAAAGTAAAACAAATAAAAATACAAACCACCAAAAAAAAAAAAAAAAAAAAACCAAACCCAAAAGCAAACATAAAAAACCCCAACAAACCCCTGCTAACTCCCTCCTTGCAAAGTTCTTATCTTTTTTTTGGCATGGGGTAACACTGAGGAGTTGGTACCCACATGTCCTCATTCTCCAGGTGGAAGGGAGAAATGGATTTATTCATTTTAGTGCTTTACCCTTGCACTGTGGGGAGCCAGTTCTGAGCAGGGTGATATGAATGGGAGTTTTACCTGGGCGTAAGGAGCTGGGAACTGTGTGTGAAATGCAGAATAATCCCCATCTATTGCCTCTTGCTGGCAGCTGGCAGCCATGGTCATGGGGAAAGCCAGAGAAGGTGGCTGGGTGCTGCTGGCATCTCCTTTTTAGCCAGTTTGAGTGCTGGGTTACAAAACACACTGGCGTGCCATTTGTGGGAAAACTAGCTCAGTAACATGTTCAATATAAAATAAGATTTTCCTTCCCTTGATTTTAAAAACGAAATGCAGGAACTGAATACATTTTATGGCAATGTCTCTAAGGAATGCCTTCACAGCTGCATATAGGCCATGCAAATCTTAGGGAGTGGAATACTTCAGATAATGCAACAGAATATATTTATGGCTAACCAACCGAGTTTTTCCCAATTTGAATGTGCAGAAATGAGAATTTCCTATTGGGAAACTTTAGCTGATCATAGAAAGACTTGCAAGGGATGTGCCCAGAAGGGATTGTACCTTGGGGAGGCTTAAAATGGGCACAAACAGTAAAAAAGAGAGAACAACAGGCACAAGCCTCCAGTGCTGGGGCACGGAGTCCATAAGCTAAAAGTTCTGTTCTGCCTCACACTGAATTATTCTCTGCAATGGCTTTTGCCTTGTGCTGAGCTCCACTGCATCAACTGCCTTCTCTGACAGGAATTTTTTACTACAAACTACTAGGTCTGTCATGGGGTTTCTTCTTTTTAGGGGGCTGCTACTGTCAAGCCCAACTCCACATTATTTTGGAATTACCAACCTTTTCATCACCCTGAATCCTCTCCTTGTGTTTCCTTCTCTCTCATTCATTTCTGTATTTTTTATGACCTCATTACTATTTATATTTCAAAGCATATTAAATCTAGATCCCATATGAGGAAAAAAAATTAGAGAAGGCAAGTCACCCTTAAGTCTGAAGAAATATGGAGAAATCAACAGAAACTAATACTGCATAGAAATTGTTTGTTATGTAGAAATTAGTGCTCTGTCCTTACTGATTTCTTTGATGTCATTCAGAGCCCTGATAGGAATCAGACTTTTAAACAAAAACATAGTTATGGTTTATTTTCACTTTATGGGATCATTGCTTCAGAACTCAGAGTGCTTCCACTGGAATAATTAATCTCCTGCTGAGCAGAAAGGGAAAGGTGTCTGATGGCCACCTACTTGCTTTTCTCACACCGGGAGTGTCTGGAGTCTGAGATGGCCTCTGTGATAATTATGGACTGCCTTGGGGCTCTGTAAATTGGGTTTACCTGCCTGACTCCTCGGGGACTCAAGAGGTCATGAAGGACAGGTAGAGGTTGAGCTTTATTCCCTTCTCTCTGGCTGGTTCCCTCCACTAGAGCAGAGCTGAGATAATGTGGGAAGAGCTCGTCTCTCCAGGGGATTCCTTCATGTTGGGCATATCCTTAGGAAATTGGAGTTTCAGGTTTGCAAAGCTATGGAAGAAAAAAAATATCAGCTATTGAGGTCTGAGCATATTTTAGCTGAAGAATAATAAATCTTCTCTGCAAGAGATTTAAGTAGCTTCATCTTATTTCAGAATCAAAATCAGAAATTTTCTTCCTTTCAAGTAGATAGGCTGGTGCTCTTCAAGAGACTGAAGTGCCTCACCCGGGAGAAATGGAGATCATCCTTAAAATCCATGCTGAAAATTTTGTTTTTCTTGTCAAGGTTTATTTTAATCCAGATCAGTTTCCTGATCCAATGGAGTGGCCACCACAAATGCTTATGCTAATACATGCTAATTCACCTCAGAAATGAGAGCTATGAGGAGGGACTATTTCATGTTCAGGAGTATTTGCTTTCCTGTTATTTTAAAAGTACATGTATTTATAAGGCATTGTGGTCTCCTGCTGTACGTCACTGATCGGTAATTTTTACAGTGGAGTGGCCTGAGATTAGGAAGTTGTCTGTACAACTGTTTTGTTTGACTGTAAGAACAGGAATTACCAGGGATGAGCAAGTAATTCAGGGGATAAGCATCTTTAATTAGTCTTGTCCCTGTGTTCACAGATAGCCTGTAAATTAATATTCACAGTTGGCTATCGTGATTTTTCCATCAATAGATGGTTTGTGAACAAATCTACTGTGAATATTTGCTCCTTTACAGCCTGGCTAATACTTGAGTTATGTAATTGTGATTATCGGATAGGATACTGCCTTTTTCCTGTAGTCTAGTGATATTAATTAAATTTATTATCACAAGTGTTTGGGAAGAAAAGCCCATTGGGAGGATAATCTCTCAGGAAGAGTAGCTGGAAAGAAAGGAATAGCAGATGCATCTGTTATCAAAAGCTGTTGTGTGACAGATAGAAAGATGGATGAATTGGTTGGTTGATCAATTTTGATTGAACTCGGAGGAATACACAGCTTCTAGTGGAAATTTTTAGGAAATGCTTACACCACCAGTAAATTTTGGATTCTGCTGTGCCTTAGTCCTTTCAACAAGAAGTTGTTAAATTGCACCCAAAGCAAGGAAGGGGACACCATTTAGGTGGTAACTTCTCTGGGAGAAATGCTTGCCAGACTCCAGTTGGTAACATTTTCCAGGGAAATCTGGGGCTTTGAAATTATCTTCAGATGACATGATCCCAGTTATGTTTTTCATCCCTCCACACACACAGAAAGCAAACATATGCAGGTGGTTTTGATGCCACTTATTCAAATTAGCATCTGATTTTTTGAACAGCCTCTTTATCAGAGCTCGAAGATGATGGGAACCGTGTTCTCTTTTTATTCTTTGCAAACATTTTGTAAAGCATCTTTGATACTGCAAGTTGTCATCCCAATCAGCAGCATGAAGTAAATGAGTCTGTTTTGGGAGCTGAGAAATAAATGCTCAATGACTTGTCTTTCTCGGTAAACCACCTCTTCTTCTCGGAAATGTTTATGTTCTTGTAGAGCTAAGAGACTGAAACGTGAGGTACAGGAATGTTATTTGTGTTAAATCAAGATTTTATTCATAGTCTCACAATAATATTTTTTTTATATAATCGTTGCTGTGGTTTTCTTAATAAGATATCTGTCCTTGCCTTCATTTTGTGTTATTCTTGCTATGACATCTCTAATTAGATGCTATTTTACTGGCATTAAAGAGAGCACTACTCTGAATTCTGAAGCTGGTCCCTTTGTCACAGTCCCACTAGCAATATTAATGGCAGTTAAAAATAACTGGTTCTGTTTTCTCTGTTTCCTCTGCCTTGCCTGCTGTGTGCTCTGGCTGCATTTTTATTTGTGTCTCTGACAGGCTGCACAGGTCTCCCACAGCAATGAGCTCACCAACCAAATCTTCCTCTCTTTCAGATAAGAGCAGTTCACTGCTGAGTGCGTGGTGGAGATTTTGCTTTCATTATTTATGAAAACAATCATGCGGGTGTTTCTCACTCTCTCCTCTCTGGTGAAAGGGCAATTTTGTACTTACAATCTCAGAATAAGCTTTAGTAAATTGAGGTTGGCTTAAGCAGAGCACGTCTCCTTTATTTTCTTAGGAAATCTGGGCAGTGGAGATTTTCTAGTGGCCATAGAATGATGTCCCAGACTATCTGCACAAGCAATTCTAGATCTCAGACTGAACAAGGGATGTGTCAGAAATGCTTGTGCTCTTGTCCAGACCGGGATCAGGATCTGAATCAGCCTGGGTTGGGAACCAATGTAAAATTTCACAGCCAGGGCCTTCTCCTGAGCAGTCAGAGCTCAGCAGAGACTCATTTCTCTGAGTTACCTCCAGGAACACTTCCATAGCTGCCAGGGTGCCAGTTAGTGACAGATAAACCAACTGACAGCCAGACTCTTTGCCTCCCCAACCCTACAGCTCGCAGAATACAAGCAGGCACCCCAGAGGATGTGTGAAGTACATGGGAATGGCTCATGTGAGGCACAGGAACAGGCTGCCCAGAGAAGATGTGGATGCTCCATCCCTGGAAGTGTCCAAGGCCAGGCTGGATTGGGCTCTGAACAGCCTGGTCTAGTGGAAGGTGTCCCTGCAGAGGGTGGAACAAGACGGTCTTTAAGGCTCCTTCCAACCCAAACAATTCCATGATCTGTTTCTGCATACAGGACTGAAATGCTGAAATCAGTGCTGCAAGCCTAGCTATAAAATGCCACCATCCAGGAATTTTTGGGCAGGAGGACATGTGCCAGCTCTGGACAGGGCTGTGCTGTGACAGGACCGCTGCAGTTCATCAGCTTTCTGCTGCTTTAACTCCAGAGCAGCTCAAATCATAGCCAGAGGAGTCACTGCTCTAAATTGCACAGTGCCCTCAGAGTCCTTCTGCAGTTCTTATTTCTAAAACCTCATCATATTTTTTTTGTGGCTATGCATTACTGTAGGAAGATAACATATTTAGAAACGACGTCGGCTTCATTCCGCTGCTTCAGCCGATAGCGGAGGATGGCCTGGGTGTGCATCCCTAACCCACAGCTGGGGATGTCTGCAGAACTACCTGAGCATTTCATCTCCCTCCTCCAGACCAGAGCCTGGAGCCCTGTATTCCCCTCAGATATTCCCTCCCCTCACTTAAGACAGCCTTCCTGTAACTTTTCTGCGGCAGGAATGTTTTAATTGATCTCCTGGAGCCCTCAGTGGCACGGGCAGTTCATTAAGCCCTTTAATTCTGCCTGCTCTCGTGCTGCCTCACACAGCCTCACACTGCCATTTGGAATGGCAATAATCAGCACTGAGGAAACCTGAAAGGGGAGGGGGTAGGGCAGCCAAAGTCTGACACCGGTGACAGAAGACAAGATGGGATATAAATAGATGTGAATCACAATTGTCATCACTATCAGAGAACTGTGTCTTTCTTTTTCTTTTTTTTTTTTTTTTTGCAGAAGATGATTCAGCTACACACAGGAAGTGAATTTATAGCAGGTACAAAATCCCTTCTGGAAAGAAAAAAATAAAAAGTTTCTTTATTTCCGAGGTGTGGTCTTTATATTAGTTATAAATAATATCAACATTGCATATATGTGTATATGTCTATATAGCTAAAAATGCAAATATATAAACTCATATAATGCACAGACACATACATAGTATAAATTCCTTAATATATATAAACTCCTTAATATATATAAACTTCCTAATCCCATGCACTACAGAGAATTGATGTCACTTGGAGATGGAAACACCCAAACTGTTCTGGCAACACAGACTATGTCTGAAAAAGACCATGCTGCAATTAAAATGGGGTGGTCTCCTAAAAGAAAACTTTATTAATCTTCTGCAGAGGCTGAATGTATAAACATTGAGCAGAGAGAGAGCGAAAATGCTCTGCATGCTGAAGTAGCTCAAGTTTATATGAGAAATTTTAATTAGAGAGCAAATCCAATGTTTCAGTAGGCTGCAATTGCAATTTTAGAATTTTCTTGCTTCAGCAATTCCAAATTTAGCCCTCAAGACATCCACTTTATAATAAACTGATGCTGAGAGTTAACAATGAGTACATGTAGTAAAGCCACAGAGCATCTAGGAATAGAGCTGAGGCACTCCAAGGCTTTCTTGCATTCCCCCCAATTCCTCCATCTCCAGGGTACAGCAGGAGGGGTGGGAGCACAGGGGAGGGCCGAGGAGCCACCATTTGGGCAATTTGTGTGTCACAGAGCTGGGAGCCCTTCAGCAAGGGCAGCTCTGCTCTGCGAGCTTGAACATCGACGTTTTAATGCGTTGCTATAAATTCTTGTGCCTTGAACTGCAGAAGAGCCCTTGTTACTGCACACAGAATAAACCCCAAGTGGCCGCAGAGCCACAAAAATGATATTTCTTTCCACCAACAGAAAAGTTCAGGTCGGTGTGAGCTCGTACCCAACCCCATGAAGCCTGCTCTGCACACCCCAGCAGCACCAAGACCCTGCAGGACCTCTCTCAGAGCTGAGTCCTTTTCCAAGGGGATGAATCCACAGGAGGCTTGGAGCCAGCCATCCTTCCTTCTCCATGGAAAGGTGCAGAGGCAAAGGACATTGATGAAGCTTCTGTGTAGCCCCATAAGTTTTGGTCATATTTTTGTTTCTAGGAACTGGTGTTTTTGACATAATTTAAGGCAGCCCAGCTATATTTGGAAGGGCAATAAAGTGCTAAGCCTGCTCCTGTCTCTGCATCCTGACATATTGATGCAGAGGGATGAGACAATGGGGCTGGGGGAGAGGCTGCTGTCATTCCCAGTTTTCCCAAAAGCTCTGTTCAAAAAAGCAGCATATTTGCCAAAAGATAGGTTATGCAAAATTGGCAAGATGTTTATCATGTTGCAGAGTAAAGTTGCTGTAAGGAAAGCAAATGTAATTAGTAGTTCATTTTCATAAGAGGTGATTTACAGCAAAGAGATGATGCTGTATCAAAAGTCTTTGAAGGTTTCACTTTTGTGCATCTCTAAAAAAGTGCACTCGTGTCTGATGAGCCCCCTTTACAAGAGCAGATGACGAGTGAGCACTTTAACAGCAAAGCTTATGCTTAAATACTTTATTTTTGGCCATAGTTAGCATGACTCCTTCAGTCAGGGTCTCCTGTGGATGGGTGGAGGAGATTGCTCCTGGTCTGGCTCCTTGGCTGAGCAGGGACAAGGCACTGGTGCCCCTAGGACACCCTGCTTTCATGGGCACCAGCTTTGCTGACAGAGGAGAGGATTTAAAATCCGCTATCGACCAGGATGCTGTGGGGCCATTGCAGCACCCTGGCTGTCACTTTATAAACTGCACATCGGATATTGATTGTATTTCCATGTGATGTGGTGAGCTCTGCGGGGCTTTTTCTCATCTGAACCTGCAGAGGATCAGCATAACCCAGCAATGTTCGCACTGGTACATTTTTTGGAAGAGGATCATTATTTGTGAGATTCATCTCCTCATCCCAGACAAAGCACTAGGAGAGGCTAACACTGCAGTGTGGATGTATGGCAAGGAAATAACTTTAATGCTTTAGTTGCATAGAATGAGACTGATGGAAGATTTCTGGTTAGACAGGATTGCCTTTTCATCTTGAATGGCACATGTGATGTTCTGTGTAGTTTGAAACAATTTAATTGTGGCTTTTTTCCACCTTGACTCAAAGCATATCCAAGCTAAAATAATAATAATAAAGATGAAAAAAGTGCTGAATGAAATTTTAAAAGCTTCTTTAATGAGACAATTCCTGTCAGAGGCTCCCTGAGCCTTTATCTTCTCCCCTGTGTATGAGTTGGAGTGCTAATATTTCTGTAACCTTGCCCCTGGTTGCTGAGCCTCCGGTGCAGTTTGAATTCACCATAGCGAGGTGAATGTGCTTACAGGGATGTAAAAAGCCATTAATACCCAGCCAGGTCAGCAGGGTATTTACACACAGCACTCAGTTTTACTTTGGAGACCCTCCAGGAAAGCTTTTGGGCTGGAGAAATCTCTGTGTGGGTGAGAAGCTGCAGAGGAGCAGGGCATGGCTCTGCCTCAGGATAACGCAGCAGCTCAGCTCTGCAGAGCTCGCTGTAAGCTCCTCTTTGGCCATGCCCTCCTCATCCCATCACACTGCACATATGCAAGATGAACAGGCATGGACATGCCCTGGCACTCTCCTAAATTTAGAGCCTGGCAGATGTTTAAGCTCTCTTCTGCATGCTGAACTATATTTAGAAGGTGTGGCTCCAACAGCAAATCCTTTTCCCTCTATCCCCTGCATTTAGACCTTTTGAGACATATTTATACTTTGGTCTGAACTACCTATTGCCTAAACACATGGAGATATACTGCTTTTATGGTATCTTTTTACAGCAAACTTAATCTTCAGATATGGAACTACAGCTGCTGTTGCAGCATAGATTTATCACAGAGGTTTTCTCCTGGTGTTTGGTCCATTAATCCATTGCAAAGACCCATCAGCTTTTGACTTTGAATTTCCCAGGAATGTAGCTGAGGTGTAGGCTGTTTTTCTTACTGCTGCTCCTCATGGGGTAATGGCACCCAGGGCTTCAGGGCCAAAGTCCATCCCTGATCCAGGCTTTCCCTGACCCAGTCACAGCAGGAAGTGTTTGGGTCACTGAGAAGAGTGTAGGGATCATCCTTGAGTCCTTCCTAGGGACAGATTTTGTTGCCTCCTGTTGCAATTCCAGTCCTCTCTTGGAATCACAGAATTGTTTAGGTTGGAAAAGACCTTCAGTTGTTAAACCATCACTTCCAAGTCCACAACACACTTTTCCCTTCCCCATAACCTGAGCTGTTTCTTGTATTAAATATGAAGTGGTTCATGGTTCTGAGGAGCCCCTGCCCCTCACACTGGGGAGAACATCTCCAGGTCCCCTCCAAAATCCAAAAACCAGGGGATCCTGCTCAGCCAGGCTCTGATTCTTCCTCTGAGCCCCAGCAGAATGAGCTGGGGTGGTTCTGCCTGATGTGGAAATTCTCCTTTGCCCCTCTCTTGTCTCTGGATTATCTCATCAGGAATAACAAAGGGGAGGGTGCTGTTCATGGTTTGGGCACGTCACACAGCCTTGTGCCTCGGGTACCTGCAAAGGTGCCAAGCCCTTCCTGGTGTTCATCTCAGATGAGTGCTGTTGGCATGGAATAGCTGATTGAAGTTATTCCTCATTTCTTCCACCTCAGCATTTCATTCCCTGAGCAAAGGAGTCTCTATTGATACGTAACTCAATGGGAAAAGCAACTGTTCTTTTCCTTAGGTATCTAAAAGCCCCGAGTTCATTTTTCTCCTCTCGTTTTCCTTCTCCTCCAAGCTCCCAGGCTGTGTGGAGCCACACACCACCTGTAACTCTTACCTGCTTCCATGGGGATCCTGAGCCTTTAAACAGAGGTTGGGTTATTAACAACTCACGGCAGAGGAGGGAAATTCCATCCAGCAAACAGGTCAGGCTGGAAATCTGTGAAAAGCTGACTTTTCTTTTTCCCCCTGCTGTCACTAGTCCATCTTTTTTTTCCTAGTCAGTAGTTCAGATAGCACCCAATAAAAAATGCAAAGCTGGATTGGTATGAGAGGTGGGAAAAGTTTTAGCTTAGAATAACATTAAACAATCAAAACACAGCAAAAGATAAATTCCTGGGGTGCAATTACATTATGCCAAATGCAGACATTAATATTTGACACCTATAGCAGTTTGGAATTGTGTGATCCTGTAATATTTCTCAGATGATTAACTGCATGTCAGATTTGTGCACTGCACAGCAACCTGAGCCCAATTGCTACCCATGTACTCCTGGGTGCCAGCCCTGTGTTTATTTTCACAAGGAATGTGCAACTGAACAGTTGAAGTGGTCAAGGAAAATCTGAAGTTGAAGACAGAAAAAGCCAACAGAATTCCAGTTTAGGTCAGTAATGAAGTTGTCATCTTTAAGGCCTTTTCCCCTTAAAATAAAGGAGAAAGGGAAAAGAAGAATAGGTAGGATACTTGATACATTTCAGATTTTCTTTTTCAGAGTGTTTTCAAATTCAGAGGGAAAAACGTCCAAACCCTGCATGGCCATTTCAGTTCTTCAAAGACAAAACAGATAGACCTTGGACTGAAATGAAATGAAATTAGGAACTTTGAATTCTACTTAGATTCAAAACCTGAAACTCAGAAAATTCTCTATCATGATTTTAAAAGTTGGTCTGTGTAAAGTTTGTTGTTTGCCTCTTCAGTGTTGTGTCAGTCTTTTTTTTTCCTGTGCAGTCTTTGCCAGGTTCAGAGAAAATTTCTTGAAGCAATGCTTTGTACTTTCAGATTCTGTGTTAAAATTGTTCCTCCAATATTAGATGTTGTCTCAATGTGCTTATATTTGTGTGCTGCATATTGAGAGATTGTACCTCTAGATACACTCTTGTTACTCCCCAAAAACAATGTATTTCCCTGGAAATTGCTTGTCATCAAAGGTGCAGCTTTTGACAATGATCTCCCAAAAGTGGCTGTTTTCCATGCACAAGATTTATGCAGGCTGATAACTTGTTTGACACAGGCTGTCAGAGAGCTACCAGATGTTTAGTTACTACCGAGCTGTGCTGAGATGGATGCTGTGAGCTGGAGGTAAAAGCTCCTTTGCAATCATGCCTCTGTCTTCCAGGAGACAGGCAAAAAGCACAGAGTGCTCCGGAATGGGCCAGGAGATATTTTTTCTGCTATAAACATTTCTTAGGAGAGGCGGAGATGACACCATCGTTGCTGTAAGAGCGGCTCTTATCCTGTGAGAACACATCCTGACACTTCCCAAAACCTTTCCACAGGGCTCCTGCTGGGGAAGTGCAGGTGAATGGGAGTGAGGAGAGAGTGAGGAGCCTGCTGACAGATGGAAGCAGTGACTCCCCAGCAGAGCTGCCCAGTTTTTTTAGCCCATAGACATTTATCGCCCTTCGGTTTGTTTGCCACGCTCCACCTCGCAAGGGTGGAACTGCTCTGGCTCTGCTTAAATTATTACTGGTTTAGATATTGTTGTGTTTCTGGAGACCCTCCAAATTCGCTCTGAACCACTGAGTTTTACATGGCTTCCACTCAAACCCATTAACTGGCATGGGTTCAGCTGAAACTTGGTCAAAGCTTGACATCAGCTTAGCATATATTTGTGAATTTTCAGAATGATGAGTGCTGGATGTCCTCATCGTTTCCATTACTTCCTAATGGCAGGTGCGTGACAAGCCAAATCTGATGTGTCTAAGTCAAAATAAATTCATTAAGTCAATTTTTATTTGCGTTTTGTCAGGCTGTGATATTGATCTGCAGGCATTTTAAGACACAGAAACATTGTGCCTATGTCCTGGGAGTGTTTATTGACCAAATACAGGTCAGCAAATGCTTAGCAAGCAGCTTTCACCTTTTGTAATTTTTTTCCCTAAAGAACAAGATTCAATCTTTTAGAGTATTACAGAAATAATGTCAGTAAACTGTACATGAGACTTCAGAGCTCTATAGGAGGAGAACATTGGACAAAAAGAAAGAAAAGTGTGCCCATTTTAAAAAATGGAAGTGAAGCAGATGGAAAGTACCTGAGGAGTTTGCATTCTTGGACTATTTGTGTCAACATCAAATATCATACCCACCATGAAATGCATAGCACAAAAAAATGCAATAGCAGATCAACATCACTGGATATTTGGAAGATTCCACTGTATTGATCACTGTGTGTGTTGCAAATCTACAAAGGAAATAAATCTATTCAACCCATTATTAACCTTTCCCTTCTCCTCTTCTTTTTTCCCCCAAATCTAGCATTAAAGGTAGGTCAAGAATTTTGCAGGTGGGGTTATAAACTTAATGTGAAGCTTTAATCTAGAATATAAGGTGTGGAAACATGCTTTTAATATGTGTGTGTGGAGACTGTTTTTATCAGGGGAAGTATTCCTCTGCCCTGGGGTTTTTGTTTGTTGCTTCAACTGAAGAAAATGAGGCTGTTAATTTTGAGAGCTTTAAATGACAGCCCAAGTTGATGAGGAAAAACTTGGTGCTGCTGCTAACCATTCGCCCACAGAATTTAATAACTCAAATAATTACAGAAATAATGCAAAGTGTGAGTAGGCAGCAGCTTCTTTGTCAGCTGTTTTTATAAAGGAGCCAGAGACCTTTGAGAAGAGAATAGCAGAGAGGACGACAGGCACGCTGGGATATGGATCTGCTCTGTACCAGCAAGGGATTTAAGAGTTGCTTTTCATCAGTTCATGCCAGCTGCAAGTTTCAGCTCCAAAAGCCAAAAAATTTGCTTTTCATGCATTTAACTTCTAGCTAGTTGGAGCCTTTAACAGGAGCCTTGTCCCCTTCATGGAGGCTCTGGTGCTTTGAAAAGCGTGGTTTTTATGCTAAACTGAATCAACACGACCTGCTTTAACACTCACTTTCCTTCTGCTTGGTGCTTGGCACCCAATATTAATAAAAGTTTGTTTTGTACAACTGCGTTTCTTTCCCTGGGCCCACGAGGGATCCCGTGGCTTCTGCATGCTCTGCTTTACTGTCAAGAGATATGGCTGGAGGGGATTTGGACATTATACTCAGTATGTACTGAGTTCAAGCACGCTGTTTTGTTCCCATGCTTAGCCAAATGGTTTTCTGTGCAGAATCTTGGCTTGTGGCTTGGGGAGCATGTGCCTGGAAGAGGGGGACAGCTGAGGAACACATGGCTTCAAACCACGATTTTTTTGCTTTCCTTATCCCCCCGAATTGCTGTGAGTTCAGAGCACCCCCAGGGCTGTTTTAAATTGCATCCAGCTGCATGGCCTCCCTCTAATGGGAAAGGTCCATCACAGCGGTCAGCAACGTCAGCACCGCTCCCAAATCCATGGGCTGGCTCTGGCCATCCCCAGGGGCTGCAGGCATTGTTATTCCTCCAAACACACTGCTGCAGTCCCAGGACAAAGGCAGCCAGAGTGAGCCCTGCCAGGTGACACAGAATGACAAACTGAAGGGATCTGGCTCCATAGAGGGACTTGAGCAGTGTTTGCAGCACACTTCAGAACGGGCTCTTAATGGGATTAAGGTCACCCAAGTGACACGGCCGTGACAGAAGGCAACACGAAAAGCTACGGCCTGGTGTGTCAATAGCAGTGAAATAACATGGGGATTATGCAATTATTTTCAAGAGCAAGTTAACAATCAGGGAGCAGTCACGCATCGAGCCATTTACAGACTGGAAATAACAGCTTCTTAACCTGCTGCAAACACCGACTTTTTTTTTTTTTTTTTTGCTGAAGTGTTGTAAAACATGAACAGCAGCATGTGCATTATATGGTAACTCAGGGAAGATGTAATAAACGCTAATTTAAGCTGAAACAGAGCAAATTGGACAGGCTTGGGCTGTGGAAGCACCACCATCTAAATCTAGCACAGGCTTTGAACTCAAGATGTTACAGCGTGAAAGGTCACAATCTTCCAAAGGCTTCTCACAAGGCTTGCTCTTTATGGAATGTGAATTCTCCTATGGAATCTTTTCCCCCTCAGTCCCTTCCTCCCCCAAATCCTGGGAATATTAAGAAATGCACAAACCAGATGACCTCTGTAGAGAGATGAATGAAGTTATTATAAAGAGATGAGTGTCTGCAGATGGGGAACAGTCATCCTTTTTGTTGTTTCCCTCTCACTGTGAAGTCTAGGAATGAAATCACAGCCCCATTAGTGTCAGAGTGAGTGTAGCCAGAGAAATGATGGGACAGGATATTCGCCACTGTCTTATGTGCACCAAAACTTGGGAATCTCACTTGGTAAACTTTATATTTTTGTTATTCCTGAGCTTGCAGAGGCTCCCATAGCTCACGCATTTCTCTTCACTGCCCACATCCTCGATGGAATCTGTTCACAACAGACCCAGTGCCTCCCCCTGCAATCCCATTCCCTGCTGCTGAGAGCAGCCTTTTCCCTTTTCCCTTAATCCTGTAGGGCTCTGCTGAAATACACATCACAAGGTTTGATAGCAGAAGAGACCAGGATGCTTTTGGAAGTAAAATTAAACAAAATGTGAAATTAAGAAAATTAATACCAGCACCCCCATAATATTTCCTGCCCAATACTCAAGCATGAGAGCATGTAGCTGATGGGAAATAAAGGAATACATGTATTTTCTTTGATCTGCAACTTTCTGTGCCCTTCTTGTGTTTGTGTTTCTTCAGCAAATGGGGCTGGGAACATTCTGACTGTAGGGTTTGGGTTGTCTGTTGTTTTTTGGGGATTTTTTTTAATATTTACACTGCAAACACAACATGAAAGCATTGAGTTTGACACTGTAGTCATTCCAGGAATGCCAAATTCAGCTTGGTTCACCTAAATTGCAGGCTTTAAACCTGATGGGTGAGACCAGCTCAGATTTGAACCTCCAGCATATTCTTCAATGACAAACTGAAGTGAAAGTGGACTTTAACCCTCCTTTTTGAAATTGCTTATGATTTCAAGTACTCATCCAGAAGAAGTGTGAAGTTCTAATGTTAATCAGCCTCGTTTTGTGGAGCTTTCCAGAAAATGAAATGAAACAATGGTATCTGAAGAGTCAGACATAGTCTGATTAAAGGTTACTTATGTTGTTTTCTTTTCTTTTTTCTAACTTACCTTGTTTTAAACTTTTTTTCTAGGCAATGCTTTATGATCCATGGATTCCTGAATCCCTCTCAACAGTGTTTCAGGGCTCAGGGGGTCTGACCAGTCCTGGCACTTCTCCTTTGAGTGGCTCTAGCAGCACACCCAGTGCCATCACTCCCTGAACTTCTGTCTGTGCCTGGAAAATCTTCCCACTTCTGAAATACCCATTGGGAAAAGGCCAGGACCTGCCAGATTTATGGAGAATCCCGTCTTCCAGCTAAAGGTAAAGAGCTGAGGAGGAGTGTCCCAAAACAGAGCTCAGGCCGGGACTTGCCAACATTTGTGTTTCCACCCAGCTGGGTGATTTCATCACTGGAATACAGAGGGGTGGGAAGTCACAGGGATTGCACAGGTGGAAGAACTGGGGCAGGCTGGTAGATGAGTGTGAGGGAGATGTGCAGTCTGTCCACACTGGCACAACATTCCAGTTTAAAACCCAGAGTGAAGCTGCTTTTGAGGATAAAGCAACAAAGGTGAAGATCAGGGATGAGGCTCTGTAATGGGTGTGAAGGGTACAGTGAATGGTCATGTAGTGATAGGGCAAGGGCTAGGAGAAATATTTCCTGTGAGGATGATGAGGCCCTAGCACAGGTTGCCAAGAAAAACTGAGGATGTTCCATCTTTGGAAGTGCTCAAGGATAGGTTGGACAGGGCTTGAAGCAAAGAGGAATGGGGGCTGGAACGAGATGGTCTTAAGGTCCTTTCCAACCCAAATCGTTCTGTGAATCTAAGACTCCGTTCTATTATTGCAGAAATCAAAAGCCACAGAAGGAGCAGAGTTTAGACTCAGTCCAGAGAAGAGCTGCTGCTCTCAAAAAGATGCTCCAGAAATGAGAGTATCCCACAAACACACCCAGAGATTGCAATCATTTGTTCCTTGAAATGAAGAAAATCACCTTGACAGGACTTTGCAGGGAGCAGAAGGAAATGAGAGAGGACATGCTGTTTTAATGTCCCAAATTAGTTTCTATGTAGAGCACCAGAATCATGACTTGCGCTGTTAAACGCGCTAAAAGTTTCTCTTCCTTTTCTCCGAAAAGGTGACTCATGGAGCTGTGCAGTGCCAACACAAACTCGTTTATTCCCCTTCACTGAGCATTTTACTTTTCCTGCAGTGTACCCTGCAGGAAACCTGAGAGTTATTGGGACTGTCAGGATTTCTCTGTTAGGACCAATCCATTTCTATTACTTCTTTCTGTACATTTTAATTGTTGTTCTCTTTCCTGTATTACTTGAAATAAAGAGCACAGCATTCGGGAAGCAAACACACATGCACTGAAACAAGAATAATAGCACCCAGTGCTAAAATAAAAAATGCTGTAAGATGAGTTTTCAGATCAATGAAATGTTTGTACAGGCTGTTGAATTTCATGTTAGAGCATCAGCTAAGTTTTTCCTCAATCAATAGACATTTCTTTTTCCTTGGGTTAAAAGATATAGCCAAGAAAGGATGAGTGGTATGAGGTACAAGTGATTGCCTGGCTAGTTCATGTAGTAATGTGGCATGCCAGGATGATCATCTATAAATGCCTAACTGGCCATTTCCTGAGGATTATAAATCCAGAGCACTGTTTAAATAACGTCCTGGTTTCTGCAGGAAAACTGACAGAAATAATAAAATTTACGTCCCCCAGTTAAGTGTGATGAATGCCCTCTAGAGAAGAGCTGAGCTTTGTGCAACCCTGTGTGAGGTGGGTGTGTGGATTCCCGTGTGTTTTTATAGGATGCCATGGCTGGCTGTTCAATTCCCTCCTACAGAACCAGTGGTGCAAAGACACTGATAATACCAAACAAAGCTGAGCTTGTTCCATTTTAGAAGGAGGCGTGTTGTATCTATTGAGTTATGAGTTCTCACATCTGGATCATCGACTGCTGCAGTCCAAGCTGGGATCAATGCTCTGCTTTATAAACTATTATTAGATATTCCCTGGGCTAGGAACAACCATCTCCTTTCTGCCAGTGCTCTAATTGCTGGCCCTTGGGGCCAGCCACTTGCCTTCCCTCTTTGGGTCTGGCTGGAGCTTTGCTAAATGGTTAAATAGTCAATTGGTGTGAAAGAGTCAGCCCACAGCCTGACCAGCGTGGGAGAGCTGGGGAAAGCATCAGGGCTGGAAGGGTAAGGAGGTGAGTGTGGGTTTGCCACTGGCTTTTTATGAAAACACAAATTTTGACAGCTCACTGGGTTCCAGCCCTGCCTGGAATTCTCCAAGCAAAAGAGAGACTCCCCTCCATAAAATCCCCTTTTTTCTCTGTTAATCAAGTGAGTGCCCAAGGCACTTTGCCTGACTTAGGGCAGCCTGCAGGTCCTGATAGATGCCTGGTCTGGTTTGGTGTTCTCTTTGCACAGAATTTCTCTGCTGGACATGAGAAATCTGTCATAAAATGTCTGTATTCTGCAAAATTAATTGAAATGGCTGAATTGGTCACCTTCCCTGAAGATGTACAGGGCATCTTCAATTAGCCTTTGTGAGTTCTTTACTAATATTTTGTTCTGATATGAATGTGGGGGGAGAGGGAATGACATGACTGCCCTTCTGTTGTTTTTTGGGGGGGTACATTATTCCAGTACACCTGGGTATAGCATGATGCATCGAGCTGCGTTTTTTCAGGCTTATAAACACCTACAAATTGGCATGCAGCTACTTGCAGCATTTTTGCATGTCCTTTTCCACGTTATGTTTTGTTCCAGATTACAGACTGCTGTCTAGTGTCTCTAAGCATGTAATTTGTAGCAACAAACACCCAGCCATGTATTTATAATAGATGCTGGGAAGAACCTGGCTTCCTAATCCTGCTAGTTATTTTGTGCAGGATTTTACCCTCAGTAGTGGCTCTCACAATTTCTGCTCCTATCTCAGCTGCTAGCTGCTGGATAATATTTTCTTTGTCCTAGTCAGGTTAATATGCATTTAAACTTCTTCAGCAGAGTTTTTCTGTGTGCAGATGCCATTCTCAAGTTTCTATTATGTTGAAACCCTGAGTAATTTATACCCAAAGCAGCAATGCCATTTTTGCACCCATAGCAAACTGCTGGGGATGCTGGCAAGTATAAATCTGGTTTGTACAGCAGCATCAGGTCAACCAAGGACCTGCCACAGCATTTCAAACCCTTTCCTGACCAGAAAATAAATAGTGCTGCTGCCTCTAATGTCTTGGTGATGTAACCTCTGGGATCTATCTCCAGGTGACAGTAGTGGAGGAAAATCTGGATATTGTCACCCCTGGGTCTGGATTTGGGGTCTCAGATTAGCGAGCATTCAAACCAGCCGTGTTTCACAGATAATGAGGAATGCCATTTACAATTAGCATTTCACTCCTCAGGAAGTGATGAGCTCCACACCCAATATTCCCTGGGTTCAGACGAACTCTACATTTCAGCCTGGCAAGTCAATATCTCCAACAGATTAAGGAAAAAACACGCCAGCTGGCAATTAGGGCTCTGAGCCCTGGTCACAGAAACATCTGCTCTCCTTATCGTGTGCTTCAGTTCTTATGTAACCATGCATGGCTGTCTTTCTGTTCAGAAACCATCCGAGTGTACAAGAAATAAAAATCAGTGTATTGAAACCTCCTGCACAGCCTGATGCCTCCTCAAGAATTTATTGAGTCACTTCAAGTCACTGAAAACTCCTGTGAGATTTAGGAGAAAACAGCGCTTGAGATGCTGTAGGTAGGGATAAAATGACAGCTGATCAAAGCACTAATCCTCTTTCTCATTTAGAATATAATTATCCAAACAGGCAGAGATAATAAGCAAAAAAAAAAAAAAAGGTGGATTTTTTTTCCAGTGAAAAATAGAAAATAACTGTTTCCAAGTTGTACAGTAAAGCTGCAGTGTGTCTGACTCTGACTTCTGACTCTGTTCAGACTCCCCACCCAGCTCTATTCTCCTCCAACTGAGGACATTTGTTTTCTGTGGAAAACTCCGTCAGGATTACAAGAGCACATCTATCAAGTTTCTTGATCAGGAGGTTTGAGCACCCAGACCATGGAGGTACCCAACATAACTGTTGGCTTATCCACTGCAGCCCACTCAGACATGGCTGCTGATACAATACAGCGTATTTCCCATAAATGTTCTTATGCACACCCTTATAAAAACTGTCTGACTTGTTCTTCCACAGACTAAATTAAAAATCCTTTTTAAAAATACAATTCAGCTGAACAGAAAAGGTTTTTTTTCATGGTTTCCTGTGGGCCTGAAAAAAACAAATTGTTTCACTCAACTTCTAAAAATTAGATTAAGTTATTGACTTAAGTTTCTACTAATACAATTAATAAGAAATGTATCAGTATGAAAAGTGATGGATGCAATATATGGGTGTAAATAAAATAATATTTTACTTCATATAACCTATGTCAAGGTTAAATCCCTTGATTTTGCTGCTTCATTTTCTCCCTCAGTTTAAATCAGGACTTTGTAGTCTTAGATATTGGCACTTCAGAAAGCAGCTCCCCTTTTGTGCAATTTCCTAGGCAAGCCTTAAAGAACTGCTTCTACCCTATTTTTGACCACATCAATCTCCCACTGGTTGCCCTGTCTCTTCCACCACAGATATTCCATAATCACTTTGCTTCTTTTAGACTTTTTTTTTTCCCATCAGTTTCATTATTAGAGCAGGAATAACCTGAAATGGATAGGACTGTGACAAGAGGCTGCTCCTGTTGTTTTCACACATGTCCCACAGCCCTCCCTCTCCCAGAGACTGAGCAGCTTTATCATGGGAGAGTGTTAAATGGAGAATTAGCAAATCTAACCCAAAGCACTCAAAGAAAAAATCAGATTTATTATCATCGTCCGTGCGGGCAGTAATTACAATTTTTCATCATTTACACAAGCGCCTGTGAAATCACTCCTAATGGTTTTAGGGTAGCACTTGGACTGAGTGCAAGCTGTGGGATGAGGATATGGATAACAGTGGAATTTCGGGGAAGATTTAAACAAACCCTCCAAGTGGGCTTACAGTTGTAAGGGCTTGGAGGATTTTACCTTCTGCTGGCCTCAAACTCATCATCCCCAACTGCAGGGACACCAGGGCACCAGTTCTGGTGGCACCAGGCTTTTGTAAGTCCACTCACTGCTAACCACTGAGGAGTGAAGTCATTCATCCAACTCACCCTCGTCCTTGATTTCATTGTTATGGATTGGGGCTGTATGGCAACAGATGTCTGTCAAATAAATGTCTGTATTAGAGTTTTAGGCAGACAAACAGAGAAAACAGGAAGAAAATGAACCTCTTAAAAGTGCAATCCTTGTGCATCACATTATTGTATAAAGTTGTACCTTCATCACCAAAGTGATATTTCTGTGTGTATGTGTAGGTGTATGTTGTGTGCCCCACAATTCAGTTAATGAATGTAATAGAAATAGCATCAAACAAGTAGAAAAATGCTAAGAATGTCTTCAGTGCTGTGCTGCACTCTTGACTGTTTTCACAATGGCAGAAGTCTCATTAATTGTCATTATGTGAGATGAGTTAATATAATTAGCAGTAATTCTGTTGTGTCATGATACCCTACAGATATATTGAGGCAGTTTGAAAGGAGAGGTGAGAGAGTGTTTTGAGGGAAGTGATACAGCTGCAAAAACTTTCTTGGCACACAAATCCTTCCTCAGGACTAGGGAGAAACACCAACAAAATTGGGCCTTTTTTTCTAACCTCCAGAAAGGCTCCCGTGTCCAAAAGTTCTTCTGGGCTTTTTTAAAAGCTATTTTAGCTGGCCTAATGAAAGTTTTTACCTCTCCCTACAAGCTTCACCTGGCTATACCTGGGCAATGAATGCAGATATTGCTGATACTAACCACAAGAATAAAATAAATATTTCCTTCTCTGAAATCCCCCTTCCTCTATCTTCACCGTCAGGTATGAACTGCTCCACAACTCCCACCTTATTAAAGAGTAAAAAGATAACAGAATCGAGTTTCTATCTGCTAAGGCCCACTCATTTAGATGATGCTGTCCTAGATGCAGCAAATACCTCACAATAAAAATATTTCCAAATGGTAGATTATCTTTCCTGGCTGTCCATCCTTATGGATATGCATTGCTTATCTGCTGCTCAGCTGTGACAGCCTCCTGTGAAAAACAGTTTATACATTATTCAGGCTTAGTCGACTGATAGAGTAGATTGACCTTGTCTCCTGTGAAAAGAAGCAACTTCTTTTCCTTTGTGGTGGCTTGCAGAAGAATAATGGCTGTGATGATAATGAATAGCTTATTCATATTTCAGAAGTGGAATACCAACAGCATGCTAACCAGAGAAGGTCAGGGCACATGGGAATACAGCGTGAACCTCTTAACCTTGAGGGATGATTAGGGAACTTTGGCTTTTGTTAGGAAACTCTAATCAGCCCTGTAATGGAAACCTTGATGTTCTCCTCCTCACGCTGTCCCCCCAGTCCTTTCCTAGGTCACAGCTACTTCCAAGCCTTGCTGGAGTGCAGCTGCTCCAAGTGCTCCCTGTTGGGGCAAGAGCCCCTCAGACAGCTTCAGTATTTGGGAAAGTGAACCTGAGCTGAGAAGGAGTAACTGGGAAGACTCAATAAACTCTCCCATTGTGCTGGGCACCAGCTCTGGAGTTCCCAGCCCCTGACATTAAGAGCAATAATAGGATTTGGTTACCAGTGTTACCTGTTTTGGTTTGTATATTAACTATGACCCCCCAAAAAACATTCTGCACCAGCAGATATTACCTTAGCAGCTTATTTAGCTATTTTCACTGAAAGATGTGCAAAAATTTGAAGAGGGCTTTTATTTAACTGTCAGAGTATCATATCTGACTATCTACAAAGTAATTTCATATTTTCAGTCTGTGGCTGTATCATTTTCCAAAGCTGAATTCTGTATTTTGGAACCTTCTGAAAATGAAAATTGTAATTTTTACACTCTGGGAGGTCTGATCCAACCTCCATTAGAATTGACTGGAAAATTCTAATTTATTTTAGTGTGGGCTGGACTGGGTGCCCACAAAACGTCTCTGATGCCCTTTTGTATTTTGATGGCTGAAAGTGCATGAATGTGGCGTGGATTTGAGAGATGATGAAGGATTTATGACACACATTCTTCATTCAGTAAAGAAAGGGGACCAGTCTGGAAGCTGTTAGCATGTAAAACCAGGAGCTACAAGCTGGTGAGGGAGGAGTGATTAAGGTACCCATTTCCTACCCCCCTCATGTGTCCTGATTCTAAATCAGGTGGTGGGAAGGGGGTTTTTGTTGGGGTTTATGATGGGAGTGAGAGCGGGTTAATTCTGTCAATAAGTGAAATAAGTTACCTGTTGCTTGCAGAAGGTGCAGAGGTTAATTAAAACTGTAATTGCTGTGGCCTCAGCAAGCAAGTCACAGCTTTCAATCAAGCCTGTGGGCTGGTTGCTGATGTCCCTGCTGCTGGCTGGTGTGAACAGGGCACAGAAATTCCTCCCTGGTGGGTGCCTGCAGGGAGGCTCCTGCACAGGGATAAGCTTCTGTGTAAAGCCAGAATTGGAGAGAATTGGTTTCTGA
>PYHW01010827.1:452150-469799 GCA_013186435.1 Turdus rufiventris | reverse complement strand
AATCACAGGAAGGTTTGGGTTGGAAGGGACCTTAAAAACCATCTTGTTCCTACACCCTGCCATGGGCATGAAAATGGTTATGGGAAATCATCAAACTCCACTGCCACAGAGGTTATCTACCCATATTGGAAGTACTGAGTTAAATGAAGAAGTTCAGGTTTCTCCTTTCTGCAGAAAGAAAAGAAGTTTAAAATTTGAGAGTCATTTAAAAAGGACAAAAGGGCGTTCAAGGAGATCACGGAGCTTTTGAACTGCAGTTTCAAAGTGGCCTGACCCAGGAATAGAGGTTGCTAATTCACCTTACTCATGGACAGAAAAAAAAAACAGACCCAGGAGGATACAAAACATTGATTTTTCCCTGAAGGGTACAAAGTAGTGCACAAAGGTTTGGTGAAAAAAAGAAAAGTTTCGATGCACAGAAAGTAGCAAACCCCTGCGAGTGAATGTGAGAGTGTAGATACCAAAAAAGAAGGAAACATTTTGTAAATTTTAAGTTTGGAAGCAGGGATAAAACACATTAACCTGTGTGGCAAGTACAAGCTGGAGTAAGGTTTCAATTTAATTCTGGTTTGTGTTAAAAAAGAAATTACTCTGCTGGTGTTAAGAACAAAACATATTTGGTAAAACAGCACTTATTATTTATTACACTTGTATAAAACTGACTATTGTTAGGTGGTGCAATTTGATAGCAGCTTCAACCGTTGTTACCAGCATATTATAGTTCTATTTTATTATTCACTTACTGCCCAGCCAGGATTGAAATGTGTTATTTCTAGAAAAAGGAAAAGCTTGGATGAATGGCTTGGAATAAAACATTCCTTCCACAATAGGTTGTGAACCTTCCCAAGGTCTGATCACAGCAGAGATTTCCTTCAAAATCCAAGGGGATAAAGCATAATGATGGGATGCAGAAATATCCCCTTGTGAGCTATCCACAGCATCCTAGGGAGAGGAAGAAAACCTGAGAGGTGTCCAGAGGTTTTGTTGGCTGTGCAGGTCCCTCACAGCCCCCAGGGAATGTCACAGCTTTTGTTTGCATCCTGGAGCTGCCAACAGCAATCTGAGAGGAGCTGGGGACATCAGTGACACCAGCACAGGAGGATCCATACCCACACCCCCTCTGGAGCCTCCTTCCATGACTTTCCTGGGCTGGAAAACGGGAGCAGGGCTGGTTTTTGGTGAGCCATATCACAAAGCCTTTAGCCTGGGAGCAGCTAAACGAGTCGATGTGCTGCTTTCCCCCGCCTGCTGAAGGCTGGCTCTTCAATATTTAATAGGCTCCTGGCAATCGTGCATCTGGTGTCCTCAGCCAGGAGTCTGTGACCTTTCCACCTGGCATCCACCAGCAATTCCCCTGGGACATTCCCTTCTTTTCCTGCCTGCTCTGGGTTCACCCCTGCCTCTCTTTTTGCTGGCTCTAGCAGAGGAAGGGCACCAGGCTGCCCAGGTGTGACCTTTGCTGGGCAGGTGCTGTGCAGAGGTTTCGACAACCATCCCACAAGGCTGAAACTCCAGCCATGCTCCCTCCCAACTCTTCAGAGGGAATTGTGGCTCCCAAGCCACAGATATTTACCCATGAGTGATGGGGTCACGAGTGGAGGTGTGAGGATGGGAGTGAATAGAAACAAAGAAGAGATTCAGAGGAAGAAGAGGATCTTGAACTGAGGTCAATGCCTTGTGCAGCTTCTGTACTGAGGGACAGCCCATGGAAAAAAAATCCTGTGGACATAACAGGCTACAGGTCAGGTCTTGTGTGTTAGAAGGAAACAAAATACATTTTATGCGATCTTAGTAAATTCCTAAGTACTTGGGCTGAGTTGTTCCTGTAATATTTTACTAATAAAACCTCACATGTGCACATTTCTCAGAAAAATTTAGCATGGATGTTATGTTGGCATGTATATCAATTAGCTGTGGACTTGGTCCACTGAAAACACGTTTATGAGAAAGATTTATGGCATGCTTAGGAATTCCCTTAAAGAAATTATGTGCAAAACCCTCACATCACGCTGCAGTGAAAAGCACAAAAGCTGCAGAGTTATGTGTACATGTTGCAGATGTGTTTAATTTTACCAAAATCATTGGAGTAACTTTGGATTTGCCACAGTGTGACTTTACCACATTCAGTACACGGAGTTTATAAAATCTGCGAAATTTTCTGGAGCAAGTTTTTCAGAACAAAAGGTGCTGAATTATCTTTGTTGTATGGAAAATGTGTGCTTGAAAACTGTTTTTTAGCGAGCCACAGATCTGATGCAGAATACAAGCTGCCTGTCCATTTGGAGCTGGCTGCTAACCTGAGAGCCATTTGTCACCACAATGCTCTGCTCAGAGACAGGGCTGGATGTGCTTGAGGCTGGATTTATTGCCACTGATGAGATCTCAGCCCAATCACCATCAGAACTCAGGCAACAGATGGTTCTCCAAGGAGCTTTCCCTAAGAAAGCAGTGTATATAACAAACAGTGCCTATATGTTTTTGTGTGTTTATTCACAGCATGTGGCTACATGTAGCTCGTTTAGTATTGCTCTTTTTTTTTTTTTTTAATTGTGAAATTTTGCATTTTTTTGGTGCCCAAGCTGCTCATATACAGCAATATTTTTCATCAGTTTTCCCCTCATTTGCCATAATTTTTAATTTTCCCACAATTGCTCCAAGCAAAGCTCTGGCAGCAGACTGCTCTAAGAACATCAACTCCTGCCTCTACCCTCTGTAACATCACCTGTAACCCCATCCATCCTGAATTATTGCTGCCCCAAGTCTCACACAGTTAATTGGGATATTTCCTCCATAGCTTATAAAAGCAATCCCATACTTTTAACAAGTGCCTCTGTTCTGCTGATTTTATCCATGCTCTATTTTGAAGTCAATGTATTTTAGTGCCATTAAAAATGCTTTAAAATGGCATTAATGACACGTGCTGGCTTTCAGCTCCTGGAGCTTTGATGTGTTTGGTGTGGAATTGCTCTGGTCAGGGTATTTCCTTCATGGACCAAACATTTTTGCTCCAAACCCCATGGACTCTCTGTCGTGCTGCTCATTCAAATGGAAGCTGTAGGCCCAGTGAATTTTCCAGTTATAATGCACCTAATTTAACACTTCGAAAAAAGGAAGATATTTCCATATGTTCATGAGATTTTTCTTTATCAAATATGAATTCTCATACCCAACCAGCCCTTAAAGGCCTATAAAAGGAAATTTCTGTGGATGAAGACCTGCCTGAGACCAACACAAGCTGCCCTGACTGGTCCAGAGATCCTGATAACAAGAGCAAATGGGGTAAGAGTAGCTGATATTCTCTCTCAAGTGCTCAGTACTGCAGGCACTGAGGGTTGGTGGAAGCCTGGCTGAGGCATTTCCAGCTCAGGACAAGCAAAGGAATCTGTCTCACGCTGTGGGGGTGGCTGGTGCAGCATCCCCAGGAGGCATTTTTATTCTGCTTGCAATCACAAGCTCCCCCAACTGTGTCCTTTTTGTAAGTTTTGGACCTAACATTTATTTTGGATATATCCTGCTTCAGTGGCATCTCTATATGGAGGAGATGAGAACACCTTGTGCTTGCTGGCCCTTTGTTCTTGGTGGAAGAAGGACATGTGATGAGGTGTCAGTATTAATTCTGTTTTCTTAGCAGGGGTCACATCCACAGCTTTGCAGAGAGCACACAGAAAAAGCTTTTTTTTCAGGAGAATTGCTGAAAAATATTAAAACACTCAGCTGAAAATTGTATTGAGAAGAAATAATATTATCCTTTCTGACAGAAAAGCATGGAAGAGGTCATCTGTGCTCTTCATGGTATTACAGAAGTAATACTGCATTTCCCCATCTAAAGGCAGGGGTGGCCCTGCTGGCATCCCCCAGCCCCTGTCACAGCACTGCAGAGCTGGCCACAGGTGGTCAAGGGAGCGTCTCAGCCTGAGACCTGAGGGAATATCCTCTGTTCTCCCTGGCTCTGACTCACCTGGGATCAGGCCAGACTGGTTCTCAGGTGCAGACCAGACAAACAACATCGCATTCATTTAATTTTGGCCATAAGTCAGACCTCTGGGCTGTTTGTATTATCTCTCCATGCTGTCAAAACTCAATGAATCTTTCCCCAGAAGTCTAAAGGCTATATTTTCCAATCTCTTTCCAAGCCTGCTCGGACTGTCTGGTGCATATGTTAAAGGAGTTGAGCAACCATTCTCACGCACAGCAATTACTGCTTGTTTTTTGAAGCCACCAGCTAGGACTGCTCTTGCTCCTGGTGCCCCAGCAGGGCTGGGAGTAAAACTACAAAGCTGAGATGTTGGTGTTACTCTCACCATGACCCCATTTCATATGTGCAAGGTTGCTGTGCCTGGTGAGTGCCACATCACAGCCCAGAGTCCTGCACTTCCCTCATCTCTGACTTTAGGATATCAATATTTGCTGGATGGAGCAGTGGAAATGGAAAGTGCATCCCTTCCCTGTATAGGTGAGGAGATGGGACTTCTTTAAAACACAGAATTTCCCAAAGCACTGGTTTTGTAATGGCCATGGAGTTGTGACTTGGGAGATAAAGTTGCCAATTTGCAACTCCCTTTATTATGGTAGAATTTATGGAGTTTTGGCTTTTTGACACTTCCTTGACAGTTTGGAAAGAATTCCCCTTGGGTAAGGAGAGACTTTGCACAGGTGAACAGCTTCTTTTAATACTGGTACCTACAAATTCTTAAGGCCTTTAGTGCTGTGGCTGTGACAGCTGGGAATGTAGAACTGGGTTTATAATGAAAAATCCCTTTTTATTTTCAGTCAGTTTACTTCCCACTGAATAATCACTGCAGTGCAATGATTTTTTGGGACTATTGTTTCTATTACAAAGGCAATGTCTGCTGGGTAATCAGCACTCTGCTGTCATCTCTTTCTCCCTGTGGTACTGCAAACCTGTTTGTGGTACTGGTGCCACTCCAGCAGGAATGGATGATGTCCATCTGCTGTGTTGTGATGTCCTTTCACTGCAAGGGAACTCTTCCTGCAGCATTTTATCTCTTGCTTTAAATAACTTTCCCTTAAGACAGACATTTTTCTCTGAATGCACGGATAACAATGTGACCGGCATTCCTGCGCGTCCATCCAAGAGCTGCTCTCAACCTGAAAAAATATCCTTAACACCTCTCATTTGTTATTGACTTAGTGGGAAAGGATTTGGCCCTGAGATGATCCTTGGGTGGGTATTTTTTGTCCACATGGCAAAGCATCATAGTGCTTTTGACAGCAGAGAGATTTCCCACAGCGTGGATATTCCAGGGTCTGCCACCCTTGGCAAATGACATATTTATTAACAAAACAATGTTTTCTCAGGATAATGTTCAGCACTTTGACCTTTCCCCCCATCTCACACAGTCATTTTTCATCTGCTTCTTGCTATGCTGGAGTGTCTTCCATGGATTTTCTAGTGCTGTGTAACAGCTAACAGAAATTGCAGTCGGTGGGAATGTAAAGGCATCTTTGGGTAAATAAACCAAAAATAAGAGACAATTCACGAGAAGGCTCTAGAGGCAGTGGGAATATGAAACTGCAGAGAAATGCTGGGGGGACACACTATGGAAATAGCCCACCACTTTTTTTTCCCTTCATTCCCACTCCTGTGGTCTGATGTGAACTCACAGATGGAGCCGAGCGATGAGCTGGCACCAAGGAAAACATTTGCTGTGAGGAAGAAACCCAATGATTATCACATGCAGCCAACAAAGCTCAGACAAGCCTTTTTTGTGCTTTATCCCCCCACACCCTGGGAGTCCAGTCCCAGCTCAGGGACCAGCCAGAGCCAGCTGCTCCTGGAGCTTGCACTTGCCATCCGGGCGCTGTTCCTGCCAGGAATTCCTTGGGGCTGGCCGTATGTGCTGCTGGCTGCGGCGGCACACAACACCCAGAGATGCCTGGGAGCACATGGATCCCTTGCCAGGAGGGATGGGGAGGCCGTGCCAAGTGCCTGCTGAACTGCAGGCATGTGCCATGCTCTGCTGAGCAGTTGGGATGCAGCCGGATCCAAAGAAGCAGTTGTTGTGGAGTCAGGCTGAGGATTCTCTGGTGGAGGTGGCTGGGATGACAGATGGAAGAGGGGGAAGCCTGTTTTTTCTAGACATACTCCAGCCTTTCCACATCTTTGCTATTTCTAGGATCTGAAGCGAAATTTCAGCCCTGAAAATACGTCTGCATTGAGTTTACATCTGGGTTTTATCTCACCTGAAATCATGATCTCCTTTCTTCATATCCATCAGCTCTTCTGGATGCTCTTTACTCCTTTTTCTGCCCTTCTTTCACTTTCAATAAACAACCAAGAAATGAACTCACCAGGAAGATCACTCTTCAAAGTGCAGCATTATATTTTGTTTCTAACCCCAGCAAGGTTTATGGTCTCCATCAGCTACAAACTGAAAGAAATAAATTTATAACTAGGCAATAATTATAGTGTATAATAATTCCATTAAATTAAGTGATAATCAATTGCTACTATTCACTATTAAAATGTATATTTTAAGGATGAAGTGGATTTTTCACATAAAGGAAGAGAATAATCCTTTAAGATGTGAACTCTGCAAAATGGCAATTCCAAAATGGGATGGAAAAATTGCCAATGCAGTTAGGTGAAACAAAATAAAAAAAAAAAAAATCAAAATTTTTCTATTGCTCTGACAGTTTTTAATTATTTTTTTTAATCATGCCTCATGCACGACCATTTTCCAGAGAAAATCATTGTTCATACAGAAGCCTAGGACATGCAGTTGTGGTGTTTGGGTCAATTTTGTCATCAAGGGTCCAAACTCTCTTTCCTTTCCCTTGTGAAGAAACATTTCTGATAGTGGAATGACTGATTTATATGGAAACAGGCCTAGAAAAGACACAAACCTGCTTCTTTTCCCACACACTTATTTCCTTATAACCAAAGTAATTGCCACATTTTGATGTCAGTGTAAGTGGCAATTTGAGTCTTGTGCCTTATAATTTGAGAATGTTATTATAAGGTGGAGAACAGAATTTGGAAAATGTAACTGCTGGCAAAATTAATGCTGATCAATGCTAATATTATTTTATGTGTTTTGGCTCTTCACCATCCTGCAAAAAAAAAAAAAAAAAGCAAGCATATTATGTAGTTATATATAAAAGTCACTTCTTCGTCAGTATAACTCTGGGACGAATAATATGCACAGGAACTCAGGAGAGCTCTGAAGAAAATGAAAATAGAACCCTCTGTACCAACTCCTCTGTGCCAATATCTAGACCAGCAACTTTTCACTTAAAATAGCGTTTTGAGACAAGTACTTAAAAAGGAGGAAAAAGTCACGTGACAACAAGTTAATGGTAAGAAGGGGAGAAAAATACTATAATTGGTCACTTAATGTGGACTGTATTTTATATAATTTGTTACATACAATACAAATAGAATTATAATATTATATATAATTTCTAATATTAAAAGAAAACAAACTCTAGTGTTGGTCTACACATCAGGAAATAGAATTAGGACCAAAAAACCTGAACTGCACAAGCATCAAATACATTCCTGGTGAACCAGCACCCATCCCAATGGGCCTGGCCAAAGGGCATGCATTGACACCCTTCTTTGGGAAACTGCTTGGCCTCATTTCTCTTGAAATGTGATGGATGTGGCCTCAGGAAAGAGCTCTCGGGTGTCCTGGTTTTACCAGAAGTCACGCACATTGCCTGGGCAGACTTGGCAAAGCGAGGCTTTATGTTGGACTTTGAGAAGTATTTTCAGAAATGCTGCCCAGATGAAGAGTGAGACTCTTGTACACAGGAATAATGGTTTGTCAGGGTTATCGTGAGCATTATCTTCCAGCATCTGAGCTGCATGGCATTAATGAGGTGCTGAGCAGCCAGCTGTAATAGAGCAGCATGTGGGGAGCTGATCCTCAAGATTTATGATGCATCTTTTGGTCTCTCTTTGGTCCATTTCCTTAATCATGGTGCTGATTACCACGGCAATTGTTTTTAGTTCTCGTTTCGTTTGGTTTTCCTTTCCTTGGAAACCGTAATGGACCTTTGCTGGGGTTTTTTTAATTCCCCTGCAAGCTTTAAATCAGCTGCTCTTCTCCCAGGCAGCCGCCAGCACGGAGAGCACCTTGCAGGCACTGTTGTGTTAAAGGCACCCAAGTGTGAAGCAAAATAATTAAATGGGGCAGACGTGGCTTTCAAAGGGCTTTGCTGATCTCTCCATGACAATTAGGGGGCCTCCAAGCCCTGCCCAGCCACTTGCAAGCAGGGCAGGTGTATTCTGCAGCAGGGCTTTTAGAGCATTTACCCAGCACAAGAATCATTTTTGTGGGGCTCTGAGGAGGAAGCAGCTGGTAGAAGTTCCCCCAGAGAAGGGGAGGGGAAGATCTGACACAGGAGTCCAGTCCCAGTTACTTATTTCTGGTTTTGCACTATAACTTGATCTATGTTTTTGCAGCTAATGGGTATTTTTTGTGCCATATAAGAAGCTTGGGGCCTATCCATCATGCCAGAGAGAGCCACAGCAGGTCAGGGGTGGCATGGAATAACCAACTTGGCCCAAAAATCAGGACATTCTTGGATGCAGCAAATGAAAGACAGAGGAAAAAAAGAGTTACTGATAGGGCTAAATACAAGTGGGGCTGAAAAAATAAGGTTATGTGCTATAAATCAAATTAAATACAGCCCTTAAGCAGTGACTATTAATTACATGCTTGAATTGAATTGTATATGTTACTCATCTGTGGGGCAAATAGTATTGCTCATCAGACTCTTACTGAATCCAAACACATGGCTACCTTCGGGAAATAAAAAATTAAAATATTTTCAGTGAAATTCCAGATACAAAGAATCAGGTGTGAGCATCCAAAAGGGGACAAGGTGCCTACAATGTCCACTGGGTGGAATTTAATTTCTTTAAATCTAAAACCAAGGGATTTGTGTATTCAGAAGGGGATGGCTTTGATGCACAGGGAAGAAGAATGCATTTATCCAGTCACAGTTCTTTCTACGTGCCTAGCATATTTGAAATACATATATAAATATGCATGTAATAATTTATATTATACTATGAGCAAACAAGCAGCAGTAGCACCATCAAGGGTGAAATGCTGCTGCGGTACAGAGATGAGAAAAAAAAAAAGAAAAAAAAGTGGTGAATTCTAATAATTTCAGAAGATAAAACATAACCCTGCTTCTGAAAAGTTGCATTTTGTTTGAAAGGATTCCCTCTTCATTTTAAGTCCTGTAATGACTATAAAAAATTCTGAAGTCCCAACTCCACAAATTCTGAAGTGATTTAAGTAATGCTAAAGTACTCTCCCTTTCTGACAGGTAAAATTCAAACAGTAACACACTGTTGGAAGAGGTGCCTGGTGCATTTGGCAGGAGTTAGGCAGCTAATGTTTTATCAGCTTGGAGTTAATGATATACACACAATTAGTGCTTCTGCCTGTGTTCTCACAAGATTCCCAGTGTATCATCCTGGAAATGTTGTCTGATTTGGTGTTGGTGAAGGGATTCTGTTAATTCAAGTGCCAGCAAACTTAACTAAAGGTTCTCCCATTATAAATGTGTGTGTTAATAAAGGTGATGGGGCAAGGAGAAAGGTTGGGAAAGGAGACTGCAGGAGTTGGTGGGAAGTGTTCCCTCTGCTCCCTCTGCTTTGTGGCACCTTCCCCTGAAGAAGAAAGAGATGGAGACAAACCTCACCTGAGCCTAGACTCTTTCTCCCCAGGGTTCTCAGATGGGCTGTGGTCATCCCCCTGAGGGGCTGTCCATACTCCTGAGAAATTCCTGCAGTGTCAGATCACACGCAGAAGTGCCTGGGAATGAGGATCAAGCCTGTGAGGTCTGTTGCTGCCTTCTTTATTGCACAGGCAAAACTTCCTTCAACACTGGTGGGACAGCTGCAAAATGCACACATGATCCTGTAGATGGTCCAGCAAAGTTAATCAGGAACAGAGGGCAGGAGAAAAAGTTGACCATTGCCAAGTTTCCTTGTTATTGTTGGTTTTTTAAGAGAAGTTAATTATCTCGTAAGGTTTTGTGTTAAAGTTTTATTTGTGGGCACAAGGTGTAAGTGCACCCAGAAGTCTGGATTCTGGCTGAACCGTTTTGGGAAGGGTTTAATGGAATATGTGAATGTGTTTTGCACAAATGTTTTCTTTCCCTCGAGGAGGGATGGGAACTCAAATCCTAATTCACATGCTGAGCCCAACTGCAGATCAGAATGATGAGATTCTGTGCTTATTTACCGAGCTATTTATTCAGCTATCAGGAGCTTAGTATCCAAAATTAACCGTGCCACTATAATCTCAAAATCACTTGGTAAGACAGTAGGAGTCCTGGGAGTTATTTCTCTGGCTGAATCACACACTTCTGCAAATTGGTGTTCCTTATGTGCCGTGGTTTTAATTTGACTGGAGTTAAACAGGCACAGTGAGCCCCACACGGGATTAGAACACCAAGGAGGACTAGTGAGTGAGCTCAAAATGAACATTTGCTGATATGCTATGCCTGCACCAGCCCAGTGATATGAAAAACCAGCAGATATGATAAGGAATGCCTGCCCTTTGCTGGAGCCTGTGCAGTGGGAAGGCCTTTCTGCAGTCAGATGGTTTTGGGACATGCCTGAAACCCAGGGAATGCAGATCATGCTCTGCTTGACTCCAGAGAGGTTCCCATTAAGTCCTGGGAGAGGGAATGGCCTCCAGCAGATACTGCAGATACAAATGGGATTTCTCTTGCATGAATATGCAGCTTCATATGAAGGCTGCTGGTTTTCTGTGCTCTCAGGCTGCTGTGCTGGGCAGGCCAAAGACAGAGGGACTGCAGTGTTCCCATCCCTCACTTTGCTCTTCTCATTGCTGTTCCCTCTTACAGAGTTGTGCTGCATTTCACGCAGAAGAGAGCACAGGCTGCAGGGAGCAATGTATGTTGTTATTATTTCATAAAACATGTTGGCTAATGATTTACTGTGGGCAAGCATGACAGCTTCTTAATCTTCTGGGTGGCATCATAGCTAACTTTCCTGCTCTCAGTGCTCCTCAGTGCTCCATTCACTGCTTGGCAATTAGTGCCTGCTCCTCTGAGGTGCTGGGCAACCACAGATACCATTTAATTCCGTGGAAATTGAGCGCAGAACTGCACAGCTCCTCCTTGTGCCTGTCACAACAGCCGTGCAGAGTGCCACTTTCAGGGCAAAATAAACAAATGGTGCTATAATAAATGATACAGTCATGGAGTCATTAGGGTTGGAAAAGACCTCTAAGAGCATCGAGTCAAACCTTTGGCCATTAATCACTCGTACACATTAATAACTCACTGGGCAACGACAGCGCCTGTGAGGAGCTCGTACTTGTGCTGTCGAGCCCATCTGGAGGAGCCTGCAGTGAGGTTGTCAGCCAGGACCCCCTGAGCAGTTTTTTCCAGGATGAACACCTCAGCTGGCAGGTCCCACTGAGCTGTTCATGCCAGCCATGTCAGCGTTGGTGGCAGGGCCAGGATGGATGATGCTTGGAGAGGGGCTGCGGTGCTGGGCTCGTGGCTTTGTCCTTCCCGAGCCCACCAAGCTGGGGCAGCTCCTGAAATCAGCCAGCAAAGAGGGGCAAGCCTCGTGGCAGCTGCACAGAGCTGCTTTGGAGCACGTTAACAAGCCAGAACATATCTCCATGTGTGCATTTCAGTCTGTAACAGCGCAGCGATTGTCTCACACTTCGCTGTGGCTAACAACTAACTCTCCATTTAAAGGAGCAGGCAACCCTCCTTCCCAGAAGTAGTTGTAAAACTGTGAGCAAATATCCACAGGGACAATTTTCTTCCCCCTCCTTTCTTTTTCTCTTTTCCTTTTTCATTCTAGTCTAATCAGAAGCACTGCAGATTCAGCCATCTATAAAAGCGTGCCCCCGAAAGGAATTCGATTTATTTTTGCAAAATGAATGTGTGGCTTTTATTATGCATGGCAGGTATGGTTGGAATCCAAGTAGGAAAATTGTATTTTACACTACAGGCCCTTGGGTAATGAATTAAATGGTAACACCAACATATCTAACAGTGAAAAATGCCACACTGTGGAGACACTTTCAAGAAAGCTGAGTACACAAACTGTGGGAGAACAGCAGATAAGCTTTTTTTTTCTGTTTGTACCTGCATTATTTAGTGATATTTGATTTTTTTTTTCTTTTAAGGAAGGAGATACCTGTGTTAGAATAAAAGCTGAATTCTGGTCTGCTTTATCTATGTAGCATCCTCAGACTCTGCTCGCTTGATTGTCCAGCTCTGGCATCCCCTGGCTGCATCCCAGACACCACAATGTGGAAGGGGAAGAGATGCAGGCTTGGGACTCCTTCTGGAAGAGAGTCAGGATGAAAGAAGGGTGTCCAGACCATGAAATCAATATTTAGGAATGTTTTTTAAGTGGTTCTGCATCTGCTTTATGCCAACACTTTAGTGAAGGTTTGGTTTCTGGTTTGGTGTGGGTTTTTCTGGTTTCTTGCTTCTCAGGCCTGGCTGAACATCCATGATTTCCCATTTCCTAAATTCAGTAAGCTTGCAATAGCTTGCATTTTGGGGGGTTGATTTTTCATGACAGAATTTAACTTCAACAGTTGCAACCTGGAGCAAACCAGGCTTATCTCCAATCTGCTGGTGGTTCAGAGCATTATCCCAAAAGGCCACTTACCCTGCAACCTTTGGTCACTGGAGCAGGGTACCAGAGGACACTACTTTCAGGAAAGCATCTTCACAGATCTTAGGGGATTTTTGACAACGTGTGGCTGTGCTCCTTGTATCCACCCACCAAAGGAAAATTGTTCTCTCCTCTCTCCTATCCTGCTGCAGGGTGTTATAAGTGCTTTATTGTAATAGTTTATATTCATATGCCCCCTGTTTGTGTGTTGGCTATGGCAACCTGAGCTGGTGCTGTCCTCCAGAGTGCCACTTGGTTATTAATCATTAATATCCTACAGCAGAAAAGCAAAGTTTTAGCACTAGGGTTATACAACAGGTTATTTAATACAGAACCAACAGTGCATTCAGGCAGGTCTTTGTTTCTCTCTCCAGTACTGGGAACTGTGAAGAGGGACAGATACAGATTAAATTCCACTTTCTAAATTGCATCTTTTCACATTTAATAAGGAAATTAACATCAGGAACTGAATAAATAAAGAGTAAGGGATGAGTGAGAGCTGAGACCGCACTGTGAGACATTGGACTTGAGACTCACTGTGTAAATAAGAGAATTACTGGCAGAATCCTCCACTTTTCCTCTCATTCCCATAATCTTCACACTCAGGCTGTTCCCGAGGAGAGGGGAATGAGCCAGGATTTTCCATCATTGCCCTTTTCTATCCACCTGTTTTACAGGGAGCTCTGAAATAAATCTTAGGCTGAGTTTAACGTGCCAGTTGTAACAATCTGTGGACAATCCTGCCTTCACCAGTCAGCAGTGTGGCCTTTGTGGCAACTTTTGGATTTCCTCTCACTAAA
Source organism: Turdus rufiventris (assembly GCA_013186435.1). Lineage (NCBI taxonomy): Eukaryota > Metazoa > Chordata > Aves > Passeriformes > Turdidae > Turdus > Turdus rufiventris. Next base: position 456,338 of record PYHW01010827.1, on the reverse strand, counting down.
AACAGCAATGGACTTTCCAAACACAAGTCTGCTCTTCCAGGAGTATTAAGAATACATCACAGCCCCAACACTTATTAACCATACAGTGCCTTTCATCCAGGGAGCTCAAAGACAGAAAATCTGAGCCCACATCCAAGTTTAATGTCTCTCTTCAAATATATGTATTTTACCTGTGTTGGCAGTGGAATATCAATAGACCTGGCTTGATTGGTCTCATTGTTATTTCTATTCAAATCCAAAGGAAAATTATAATTGCATATAACAATAAATGTTAAAGGATTTGTAAAAAATAAATGTTTAACATAAGTTGAAGGGACATTATCAAATGTTGGTCTTGACTGCAAACTCAGTATTTTAAATTTTGACTCTGTTTTCTGTAGGAGATCAGAGAACCCTGCACTATTTAAAAACAATTTTGGATTTCTGCTTTCCAGGGCAATAGTTATGCTTCAGTAAGTTTTTTTTTTTCATCTGATTTACCAGTTACAGTAAAATATTGCAAGATATCTAATCACAAACAGAGAGGCATTTAAAAAAAGAAACATTTAACTTCTCAGAAACCCAAATGCTTTCAGTTATCTCAAAAATAGACTCTGAAAGCTGTGTCAGTATGTTATGGGAAATGAAGAACAGGGGTCTGCTAATTCTTAATTTATTTTCTTTTTAATCCCTGCATTTCTGCCTGGATGTTGTTTCCTGTGAAACATCCTCATCTCCCCTCTCATTTGGTTGATATTTCAATGCAGAAAATGGGAAGTGGCACAGGGATTTCAATGCAAATGGGACAAGAAATGTGTGGTGGCACCTCTGCCTCCAAGTTATGGGGGTATGTGCCTGTGTGTGTCCAAAAAATTGTGGGAGGGAAAATGAAAGGGGAGCATTTCTCTTGCACAAAGAAGTTGACTTTCCCTCTGGAAAGCATTCTCGCAAAAATATTAATTTTGTCAGGTAGCCAGCATTCTGTCAGAACAGTTTGGATCCATGTCTTTTAATTAGCCCTAGTGCTAATGAAAGTCCAGCTCTGTAATTGGTGTAATGTGAGACAGGGAACAATCCGAATCCCAACCTGAGAGCGTGTGACGCTGAGGGGACGTGGTTTCGTTTGCTGAGCTCAGAACACGAGTTCAATACAGCTGTTGACAAGAAGAAAACTGCTGCTTCAAAATGACTGGAGATTGAAGCTTTAAATTTGAAAATCGAACAGTTTTGATCTGGAAATAATTTGGAAACAATAAGGCACTATTTTTACAGCCATTTCCTAGAAATGATCAAGTCTCGATACTTAGAATTTTTAAAAATAATTTCTTATGACCATGAAGAAATGATTACTTGGGTTATGGTGATCTGGGAATGATTTTTTTCTGGAGCTTAAGCCAGAGGCACTGGAAATTAAAGACTTGACAGTGCAGCCAGACTCCATGGGTGGATTTTTTGGGACAGAAGTTGCTAAGGTCTAAGGTAAACCTTGCACAGGAGATCCAACAGACCCCTAGAATTTAGCTTGGTATCTCCCCATATTAAGTCCTAATGTATTAGTGCTCACTAGTGAGTTATCCCCTCATCTGTGGAGCAGAAAGTAGGTCATTTCCTTCATTAATAACATTGGACAAGATGTAACACGTTTAAAGTAATTTTGCTGAATTCATCCCACATTTTAAATCCACACTTTCAGAACTGGTCACTGAGCTGGCCACTAAGCTCTGCTAATATTTGTTCTTCTCGCTGTGCCTGGGGAGGAGGGATTGAGGGCATGGACATGAGTACAGGGCAATCTGTCTCTTCTCAGAATTGCCACCAAAGCTGGGAGAAAGTTTTTGCAGATAAATTAATTGTGAAATGAAGCCCAAAAAGTGGAGGGAAAAGACACATAACACATCATCTCTGATAATCCCGCTATTGTCCTTGCTTATGGTTATTTATTCTTCTTTATGAAATCCAAGCTGTATCAGAAGTAGGATCCTGGTTTTGTAAGCCAGGGGTGTTATTTCAGGAAATGTTGGTGAGTCTGCCTCATGTTCAAGCAGCTGCTTAATGATCTGGCTTGTCGTCAGGCACTGAACAAACTCTAACGCTGAGCAAATCGCTCTTATCTGATTACCTCCCTTGCTTATCTGCATGATAATTTGGGAATCATTTAAATATGATCACCATTTAATCAACAAGCATATATAACACCAATATGATGTTTTCTAATTTTGTTTTCATGTACAAGTCGCATGCAATGTCTCCTATGAATGCGAAGATTAATTGTACATTAATTAATAGCTATTTATAACAAAGGTCATCAAATTAGTTTCTGTGACCTCATTACCGCGTTGCATGCAATCTAATTAACTGATTCAAAGGTTGCCTATTAGAATGTTAAAGTGTCTGATTCTTTGTATAGGTACATCTGACATTTTCTAGGAAATAGAGGTAGATTAAGGGAATTTACTTCCAAAAACTCATAATATTCTCCTCAGGTAACGGTGACTGGGATTCAGATAGTGACCATATTTCCCTGAAAAAAAAGTAAAATAAACCCCACTTTTTAAATTTTATTTTTTGGTTGATTGTAATTTGTTTTTGTTTGTTTGTTTTCTTTAAGAATTTAGAACTGTATCGATTTCTCCTTGATTTTTCCTAACTAATCATGTATATAACTACAAATACATAAATAAAATAACTTGATGCATGAAAAAAAATCACAGCATGTAACTCACAGAAGAGCAATAGTAAATGACACTGCTGAAAAATGGAGAAAGAGTTTCTTAAATGCAGACAGCACCCAGTGGAGCAATCACACCTGGGCTCAAGCCTGCTCCAGAAAGGAAGTCTGTGATGGCTGCACTGCACAGATGATATTGGCACCAGTTCTGGTGCAGGTGGGGGTTTTCTTCCTCATTTTCTGTTCTTTTTGGCTTTTCTTCAGGTGTCATTTTTTTGTCTTTTTTGGAAAGTTGAAATCTTAAAGTGCTTGGAAAAGAGACAGCAAAAAAAAAATCAGGGCATGGCTGAAAATCTGGATGGGGAGATGACTTTTTGTTTCATTCCAACTCCTTACTTATCTGCATTTAGCCATAGCATATTAACATATTTATGTGAGGAAATTCATATTAATAGCACTCAGCTTATCTGCCAGGAGCTAAAAGCAAATGCATGCAGAATATAAAGGAGCAACACTGGTTGTAGGATTGAGACCCATGTGCCTAAGAAGGGAACAACACAGCCTATTCTTGTATCTGTCGGGGTTGGCATATCAGTGAAAGGAGAATTTACCCTTTGCAGTTTAATTTTATAGCAAGAATTAGACCAATCTTAGAAGGAGCCTGTGTTAAATATTAAAAAGTAGCCAAAAGGCTGCACAAAACTAGATTATTCAGCATTGCCATGCTCATAAGTTTTAGGTTTTTTTAAAATAAGGCAATTGGAATTGATTGCTTGATTGCAGTTTTTTTTGTTAGAAGAATCTTTTTTCCTGATAAATAAAAATCAATGCATCACTGAGATATTTAATCTTCTAAAAAAAACCCAAAACAAAACAAAAAAACCCAACCCTTTCTGATGAAAATCTCACTAGTTTGTCAATATTCCTGATGGTTTGCAGGAAAAAACAAAGGAAGATAAACTCCCCAAGCCTCCATGGTGGGGATAAAAGAAGCACTCCCATATGCTGCTGCTGTGCTGTTTCACTGCAGATCAATACCCTGATCACAGCAGTGATGGTAATTACAGAGCCTTTCCTCTGGGAGCTGGGCATCCTCTGCTCCCATGGAATCAGCACAACTCAGAGGCTTTGCAACAGTGAGAAGCAGCAAACAGACAAAACACAGCTTCTTGTTCTCTCCTGTTTCCTTTTACACACCTTCGCTAGAGCTGGAGCGCACCAGTCCCTTCTCTGAAGTTAATCAATGCAGACACCTTGAAAAATAACTTTTTTTTAAAAATTTTTATTTTTAATCTGACATCAGTTTAGGTTCCTGCATAATACTTTTTAAAAGCAGGAAAAACAGCTCCCCTCGCCTTCTTGTCTCTTTTTGAAGTGTTTTGGGAAAAGTACAGTAATTTCAGGATTATAAGCCGCACTGAGTATAAGCCGCACTTCCGGGTGCCAGCAACTGTTCATTCTTTGTCCATATATAAGCCGCACCTGATTATAAGCCGCACTTTGGGTTTGGACCAAAATTTTAGTCAAAATGGTGCGGCTTA
>PYHW01010827.1:437295-447441 GCA_013186435.1 Turdus rufiventris | reverse complement strand
CCCATCCCATGTTTGCCTCTGCATTCCCTCTGCCAGGGAAGGGCAAAATACTGTGAGTGAGAGGTCACTGGCATCTATCCATCCATCCCTCCATCCATCCATCCCTGTGTCTCAGGATGGAGCTGTCAGGTGATCCCCTGCCCCTGAGGATCCCCCCCCGTGGTGATGGAGAGCAGATCCTGTGCTGCCACATCAAAGTCTGTTTGCTCATTTCAAAAGGCTTGGGGCTCAATAAGGAGCTATACAACACTTAGGTGTTGTGTGGCAACTTCCTCCTGCTGTGACAGGGTGATAGTGGGTTTGGACTTTCATCTCCAGGTTTCCTTTGTCTCCTGGATGAATTGGGAGCTGGCCTGAGACAGCAGGAGAGTCTCCAAGGCGCTGCATTTCCATTCTCTCCACGCTTTCTGTGATGTGGGGCTGCATCCAAAATCTCCCAGTCTGTGTAATAGAGATGCTCGGTCCTTTCTGGTGCTCCTGACATAAATTTCCATTTCTCATATTCTGCTAAGCCACGCTCTAGTGAAGTACTTTTTTCTTAAATAGAAATACTCAGCAAATCGCTGTGAAGCTCTAAAACCCAGTAAAAATATCCCAATTTTGACCTCTCAATCAGCACACATGGGAAGGGCATCCACCATGATTACTGGAGTTCATAAATGACCTTATGAGACCGCTGCAGATAACTCCCTGAAATTATATTAATTTCTTCTTTAGCACTGTTATTTTCTTCTGTGTTATATGAAAAATGATTAAATGAAGGTCATCTGAGGTTGAAATATCTATTCAGCAGTTTTTAGCCCATTTCCACACACATGCACTGTGAGCAGGGGTTATAAACACGACACCAATTTCAATTACTTATAGTAATGCCTAAGAAATAATGAGCTGATTTATGAAGGCTGGAACACATTTATTTGGTCGTGGACTCTTCAGGAAGCTCAGTGCCTCTAGTGCACTGTATATTTTGGAAATGTGCAACATTTCAGGGTATCAGCAGTAATGCAGCAATATAATGTTACTATAATGCAGTTCCACTTCTGTGATGTCCTATTAATCAATCCTTTCAGTGATGTAACTCTGCTTATTTATGGAGATCCACACTTTAGGAATAGCTCTCCTTTTTCTGGAGGTTGTTTGCCACTTTCATTTGTGAAAGCAGCAGAACCAAGAAAAGCCAGCTTCTTTTTGGAATAAAACAGATATTTTCTTTGTTAATAATTCAAATGATTAGATTTATTTTGATATACATCCTTTGAAGAACAAACAATAGGGCTGTTCAAATGACCTTCTAGTTTATGGAGGGCATATTTTCTTCACCTTATAGTAGTTGTCTTAGCTGCAGAGTTTTAATTTATCACAGCAGAGGACCTGAAGTTTGGAAATGTATTTTCTTCTAAGATCTCTAGCATTTTTATCGTGGGAAGAATATACAAAATACATCCCTTTATAGATGCAAAATGCCATATTGAAAAAAAAATAAAAGGCACCATAAAAAAAAAAAAACAAAAAAACCCCAAAAAAACCCCCCAAAAAACCCCAACAACTAAACAAGGAGGGATGAGAAAGGGAGTAAAAACTAAAATTTTATAGCAAATTTCAAGAATGCTTCAGGTATGAACCAGCCTATTAAAGGTGAGCCTCCACTGGTTGAGAGGAAAAAAGGCCGCAATTCTTAGATAGTTATAAAAACAAGCAGGGAAAATGAAAACAGCTTCAAATAAATAATTAATAATAAATAAATGAATGGATAAATAAATAAGTTCTGAAATCTTAGGAGATTTATCCCGCTGAGATGCAGTGTGTCATTTTGCCTTCAGCGTTTCAGAATTCGCCTCGGTAATTATGTATTGCATTCAGTATTTAAACCCCTCGTTTTTAAAGGAAAAAAAAAATAAAATACAAAAAAACCCCAGCAAATAATTGACTGATAGAACAGTTGCTTATCTGAGAGTACTTAATTAGCTCCTTCCCTCAGCAATTGCTACCAGCTCCTGTCAGAGACAGGAGAGAGGAGAAGGTGCTTCAAAGACTTGTTCTTATGCTTCATGGATTTTATAATAGATTGGAAAAAAAAAATAGAAAATGATGATATTAATACCATCATGTCCCTGGAGAAAGGACTGAAGAGCTCTGCCACCAATCCTCCTGTGCTGACAGCTTAAAACAGTCCTTGTAAGAATAAATAAGAATAAACCGTAATTAATAAAAATGACAAGAAAACATCATGTCCCATTTAAAAGGGGAAGTAATTGTGTCCCAGTAGCCCTGTGTAGTGCTGTGGAGGTGCTGGGCACAGGAGGAAAGCCCAGTAAGTGTCCCTGTCACATCCCTCCTGATTCCCAGCGATGCTTCCGCTGTGAATGCCAGCAGTGGATTTGGTTCGCTGGTTTTGACTTAGTGAAAGTCAGGAGCAATTATCACCCATGAAGACAAAGGGATGCTGATTAATTTTAAAGAAAATTGTCAGTGTTTTCTCTGGTAATTTACTTTGAGAGAGGTTGGAATGCAAGGAAACCCTGCAGGAAGGGGAAGAGCTGGCGCTCCCTGCTCGAAGATCCGTCACAATGTTTGACACCTCTACCTTTCTCTGCTGGCTTCAGTAGTTTTCCCAAGTTCATCTACATTCCAAGCACTAGCCTGGGTGAACAACTGTAATAAGAGAGAGGGCTAAGCTAGGAGAGATCATGCTGAGGCTCAGTTTTCTTGTTTCTCTTCCAGCAAGGATTTAATGCACACTTACAACCCAAAACTGGGCTTCCCAAGAAAAAACTAACGCTGTTGCCGTGGATTTAACATAGATTTTGGCAGAATACATACTAAACCAATGTTTATTACTATTGCAAACACTGAGTTGCTCATTACTTACCTGTAATGTGCTTTCCCCTTTGAAATGTTTCACCAGTTGCTTCCCATTGCTGCCACTGGTGCTGGATTCCTGCTGGACAACAAGGTGCTTCTCTGGAGACGGGGGTGCTGCAACTCAGGTATGTGATTGCTGTTGATTGAGATGCAACTTCTAAAAACCCCCCAAAACCAACAAACCCCCCAAAACTCCCCCAGAAAAGCAAAAAACAACCCCACACAAAAAGTCATACCAAGACAGAATTTTTGTTCCATCACGTGTCCTTGTTCCCATCAAGCAATAGCATATTATACACAATAATTATACAATAAAATATTTAATATCCATCATGCTTATAGTTTTGTTGTCCTTCCTGCTTCAAAACAGCATTACTTCTTGAAAAAGGAAACCCAGTGGGCTGTCCTAGGGGTTGACTGAGGGGAAGAGTGGATTGCTGAGTTTTTCCAGTGAAAATACTATGTATAGGTAATCCAGAATTGTCATTTCATTTCTGACTCTAAGACTGACATTTCACAGGTCTTGCCTCAAACCAAGCACAGAGATGACCCAGAGAGCGTGATCCTGAATGTTTTTCCCTCTGTTTTCTACCAGGCATGTCTCAAAATTAAAATGTCAGCCTATTAGTAATCATGGGTGTGTTCTTGCCAAGAGGGAATAATGGGATTAAATGCTTGGCATCTTCAGGGCTGCTGGACACGCTGAAGGAGGTGGATGTGGAGATGCACCCTCACCTCCTGACCTCCCCCTGGTCATTCCCTGACTTGAGAGAAGGCAGAAGAAGCTGGGAAATCTGGTTCTGCCAGGTCCCTGCCCTCTCAGAAGCTCTCTGGTGCTGTTAGGAGATGGGCAGGGACGTGATTTGGGGTCCATTGGCTTCCCCACCCCTGCAGAGGGAAGGATGTGTCTAAGCCCAGCCCTGGACGCTCCCCGCTCCAGATGTCTCAGGAACTGCTTTTGCGCGGTGTTTCTATTTAAAAGACATTTCCAACAAGCTTAGCATTGCCAAGATAAAACTAGTTACAGGATTTTTCTCCACTCACACCCACACGAAATCTTTTTATTTGGAGGTCATTGCAGGGATTTAATGGCTCTTGATGGGATTTTTTTCATGAATGTGGAGCCAATCTGATCTCAGTGCTTACATATGTGTTGCTAGGACATCTCGTCATGTGGCACTGAGATAAGTTTGGCATCAGCAAAACCAGGGGATTTCTATTCTGTCAGAGAACCCATTTTCCTTTCTTCTTTTGTTTCCTATAAAATCCTGTTAGGGCAGAGCAGAGTTCTTTAAGCAGGCTGCAAATTCATTGAATCAACACTGTTTGTGCTCAGCTTTTCTTCCTCACACTCCATTAGGAGGTGAAACACTTGCAGCTGAAAATCTGGCGCATGGCAAGACAGCAGAACACTGAGATTTTATAACCAAAACTAATCTGTGGACGTACCTCCTGATGATCTTTGAAATTTGTTGAATGGGAGGCTGTGTTGGGGCCAGCATAGAGCTGAAACCAAAGCACAAGGATTGTTTTGCACACATTCTCTTACTTGTGCCAAATAATTTCATTATAAAGAAATTTTAGTGTATATATATGTACACATATAGTGTATATACACTATATATGTGTGTATATTTATACTGTGTATAAAATAACTGTTTTATCCTTCAGTCTAATAGCAAATCAGCTCTTACCTACAAGATCCACGAGATCCACTTTGAAGACCAAGCTGCATCAGAGCACTGATGATGTGTGATCTCCACAGATATCTTACTATGTCTACATGCAGAATTGACCAAATGCTCCATCTTCCAAAAGAGGTGCTGTTGTAGGTTCAGACAATTTCCTCAGAGTTTTTATCACAGAACTGTTTCAGCAGATTCACTCTATAAATAACATGGCCTTGTTCCTCCATAATATTTTTTCCATGCAACTAATCTCCCATTAGTTACCAATAAAAACAACCATCCGTGGCAACTTTGACTGCTCAAGTAACATCTGACTGCTCCATCTGTATAAAAGATGTTGTCCAGATCCTGATGATACACAGAGCTTGCCCTGACTGTAACGGCAAATCATTGGCTGTATGAAGGAGACAAAATAAAAGAAAATTTCTTTAAAAATCCAGTTCTATGAGAAAAAAAAAAATCGAGAGAGGGGTTCATATTTTTCTTTTTTTACTCTCTGGTCTCTGAGGTGTCATCTGGCTTTCTCCTGACAATGCCTTGTGGGGATACCCTGTGCTGCTGTGTGAGACCATGGGCACAATGGTGTCTGCATGGTACCTTCAGTATTTTTTCCTTTTTCCTTTTTTTAACACTCAGTCTAAGGGCACTGTTCCACAGGACAACCCAGAGAATTCTCACCAACTTTACCACAGTCCCCAGAGCTTTTAAGAGGTGAAACAGAGTTTATTGCTTGAATCTCAGAAGTTATATGTCACTGTTATGCAACTGTATCAATCACCTCCTTTCAAAGACTCTCAAGAGAAAAATTGAAGCCATCATCCTCTTTAATGAGGTAAATGCCCCTGGGACAACTGATGGTTGAAATATGGTGTGTTATTTGTCCTGCCTTCTCTGGACATCGTGTTTCACTGTGCTGATGTGAATTGTAGATACAAATAAACACAATCAGAGGCAACCTCATACTATAACTTCTCAAACCTGTTGAAAATGAAAGCTGTCCCATTTGAGGAAAGTTTTTAATTGCTCTGGAGTCCATCTATCACTTGCTCCATCTGCCAGTCCTGAGCTGTCAACCAATTTGAATTGCCTTGTCTGTATGCTCTGGGACTTTATTAGAAAAAATCCTGTAAGTTTGCTATCATTACATAAGATTTTGACACTGTTTAATTCCTGTTTTTCTCCCCTTGTCATTTAAACCTTTACCTAAGAACTGCCTCAGGTCTGTACTTCATAAGTTCCATAAAACTTGGAGCATTTTTACAGGAATAATAAATTCAAGCGTCAAGTACAAATACCCAGGTTTAACAAGTTCAATTTCTCTAATATGAGGTAAAGGAGAAAAGAAGGGGAGGAATGAAACACCCAACGCGAGCATTTTCCTTGTGAGAGGCATCCACCACCAGCACTCAGGTGAAAAGGTAATTATCTCCACCTAACACTATGGCAGAATCTAGCCTTCATATCAACATTCGAAATACTAGCAATGAACAAATCTCTCTGCTTAATGACTCATACTCAATTAGAAATGGAAATAGAATAATATGTTTGAAGTCTGTATTATGCATTTAAATAGATTAAAGAGAGACTAAACAATTAGCCATAATATGTGTATGCATTAATGCAGGAGAGAATCAAGTCTTTCAAGTCTTTTAGATTGCTGAGAGGCCTCCCTGGCTTAAAACTGGGAGGAGAGCTGGCTCACTAAAGGATTAAAATACATTATCCTAAAGGGTAAATTCATTATTCCTAATGCACCAGGATATTTTTGATCCTCAGATGAAAGTTTTGCAGGCTGAGATAAGTAGATTGTTTTGGATATCTGAAGAATTAAAAGAGGTTTGTCCTCCAAGAGAACAGAGAATGAAGCAGGGGGATGTCCTGATTAACACAGAGGTAGTGTCTCACTCTAATACAGGCATTGCTGGTGATATCAGGGGTGGGGCAGGTGTCCCCAGGATGCTGGAGCTGCAGTAACTCTGGAGCTCACAACTGAGATGTGTGGGATGGTTCTTCCCACCCTGAAGTGCTGGCAGGAATGGGCTCTGCCTGACTTGCATCAGAGAAGTCCTGACTGAAGCAATATGGTAATTATTTACTGTACAGAGCTTTTCAGCAAGTGTTCTGCTATAAATATTTAGTTGTAACACTGCGATTCTTTCCCTGGCTACAGCGCTGCAAACTGTAGTTAAATCTTTTGTTATTATATTTTCCCTCTCTTGAGAGCTGCCCAGAATAACTCAAAGCAAGTCTTTGTGAAGAAATGGTTGTTCCACTACCTAACAGGAATACCATAACATTTATGCTGAGTGGGTGAGGAGGCCAGGCTCTGAAAATCAAGTTGTAGGTTGTAGGCATGAGAAAACACACATTTTCAGCTCTGGGAAATGAGGAAATTAAACTTGCAAAGGTCTGATCTTTCTCAAACTGCAAAAATTACACCAAAAAGACCCTCATTTTAGGATTTCTGTTTGAACTAGCTCAATATTTTTAAAATGTCTGCACCTATGCTTCAGTGAAATGACTCTGCAGAGTGTGCCAGTGGCAGACCCCAGGGGTGCACCCAGTTTAGCTGAGATGTTGGTGCTGGAAAACTTGGAAGAACTGGATTGCTTGGGAGGGTGGCTAAACAGCAGCTTGGTTTCTGGAGTTGTCATGTCATACAGCACATGGTTTTTCCCTCCAGAACACTTTTAGGTAGTGGGATCAGGCCACTTTTGGCTAACTGGTAATGCACCCTGCTCAACAGTGTCGAAACCTGGGGAGATGTTTTCAAAAACAGGACAGGATGAGGAAGCATAGCTGGTATAAAGGAGAGTAAACACCCAAGGAAGGAGTCTCTCCCATGTGTTAATTTAAAACCTTTCTGCAAATGGATGATAATTTCTACATTAAATATACATGTACATACTGTTAATCTGTTTGATAAATAATTCAGTGCTATAATGCTGTCAAAAAAATCAGGGCACTAAGCATGGATTTGGTAGTGCATTTTATGTTGTATACACCTTCATCCCTCTTTCACCAAACCATCTTTCTTTTCTATTTTTCACCTTTTAATTTTTTTAAATAAGGAAAAGTACAGGCAAGGTGAGGTTGGATGGGGCCTTCAGCATTCTGGTCTCATAGAAGGTGTCCCTTCCCATTGTTGGGAGGTTGCAATGAGATGATCTTTCAAGGCCCCTTCCAACAAAAACCGTGCTGGTGGCAAGGGCAAAATTGAATTTCCCTGCCAGTGGTTTGGGGCAGGAGCAATCATGATGCAAATCAAGCTTTATTGTCCTGTATCAAGCTTCTTTTTCTATGGGAGAGCTCATTCTGCTGAGGAAATAAATCATCACATGAGAGGATGAGGACAGTGTCAATATTAGTCTGGTTTTTTAAGCCAAATTGAGCTACAATCCTCCTTCATTGGATAGGTCTGTTAGAAACCACCTTTCTGAGGATGGGGATTGCTGTTTATTGAAGTGTCCTGCTCTGAAGGAGGGTTACATAAACCAGGGCAGGTTCCAGAAGCATTTTAAGGACATATAATAGCTTTGCTTTTCCCCCTGGCACACAGAGATTTACCTCTTGTCCTAAACATGCCAGATTTCGAGTGGTGGCAGCCAGAGATGATGTGCCAGAATTTGGTCAGGCCTGGAGACACCCAGCCTTCAAAGAACTGCCTGAAATGGATACTGTTGGACCACGTTTTGACATCAGAGAGCTGACCCTGGGTGCTGTTTGCACATGGAGGATGCTGATTTATTTGGATAAACAGCTTTGATACTGAGTCCATGAAAAAAAAAGCAACATCCCCTCCTTTTAGATCTGTCCCAAACCCAGTGCTTGGCTTTACTTCTCACTGAACAAAATTGTACCCCAACAAGCAGGAAAAAGGGCAAGGCCTCCTATGAAGAGAGCCTTGATTTATGATTGCGTTCACAAATTAAAATTTTGAGTGATTCAGGCACATTGCCATTTCTCTGTGAGGGCTCTAATCACGAGGGGTTTGTGAAACCTGAATGTTTCACGGATTGCACGATGAGTTATTATCGGTCCAGCAGTTCTGATCAGAAATTGTAATTTATAATCAGAGCTCTCTGCTCCTTCTTCAGATGCTTCAATCAACCAGGTGGGACAGAAACCACACGAGAGGTCAATGGCTAATCACAGAGCCACCTATGAGGCAATCCTTTGTTATTCATCCAAACTGTTCAGAGCACATTTGTTAAAGAATACATGCTATCATGATCAGCTCGGTAATGACTCCCTTCCAGTCTGCATAATTTTCAGAAGAAGGGGAAAGGACAGTGGAAGAATCATAATTGCAACATGATGGGAATACCTCCCACCTTCCCCTCCCTTGCCACTACAGGAGCTCAAAGGGGTAATTGGATATTCATACAGGAATAGGCTGAGCAGCTAAACCACTCCACACAGCAGCAGAATGCTCTGTCTTTTGTTCACAGCAAACTTGAGGTGACTGATGCAAAGGCAATCATTTCCAAAATGGCTTTTTTTTTTTTTCCCTGAAAAGGCATCACAATTACTGAGATGCTTCAGAAATACTGAGAAAAGAAGGATTATCTGCACAGAATGTGCCAGTGCGAGGGATATTTGTCCATGCATAACATTAGGAAAGCTAAATTATGGAGCAGAAACAGGTGACAAGTGATACATGAAACTGAAGTTACCTCTGGCATTATCATCAGTATGAACTATGGAGCCATTTTGTTGCCACAGGACTTAGCAGACCCTCAAACACACAAGTTACTCAAAAGACTGAGCAATTACCCCAAAGATTACATGGCTTTTCTCTCAGCCCTTTATTTGTGAATGCATTTTTGACTCAAAAGGTTGACTGTTTCCTTTGTAGAATGTCAAATGTTTAAGTGGATCCCATTGTATGTGGTATGTTGAGAGTACTGCAAATATTTATTTCAGTAGTAAATTATAATTTCCTGTTTTTCCACAGTGATTAAGAGAAAATGAACATCAGTTTTGCAAAATTGTTGTCATGGTACCAGGATGACTTTTTTTGTCTCTGCCTACGTTTCCTTTTTTTTTTTTTTGTATTGCATTTTTTGTATAGTCATTCCCAGAACTTTCTAACATGCCTATTTTTCTTCCTGGAAGACACCTCTACCTCAGCGCATTGAGCTGTATGACAATATCCTGAATTTAGGATCTAATCAGTAATAGAAAAATGTATTTTCTATGACCAGTAATAGGTAATAATTTGCACTAAAATTCATGATAGAAAATTAACTGAAACAACAAAGCTGGAGAGAAGAAAAGGGTGATTTGGGCAAGATGCTTGTTTCTCTGTGTCCCTTCTTTCCTTTTTATGCGTGAAAACCTGAACATTTTGTTTCTGCCTCTAAGTACGTATGGTCTGAGTAGAAACAGGATGAAGTGTGCAGCACCTGGCAACAATTCTGAACCTCGAGCTGAAATGACAGCAGCAAAAGGACCAGAAGGGAAGTGCAATTTCTCCAGGAGATTCCCTGTCAACCCTGTTAATGAATGTCCCCATGGCACTGGGAAGGAGCTGAGGCTCCCAGGTCATTTGGACAAGCCATGCCAGAGGCTGTGGGGCTGTAAGATGCAATCT
>PYHW01010827.1:396122-436306 GCA_013186435.1 Turdus rufiventris | reverse complement strand
CCACTGCGGCCTGCAGGAAGGGCCGGCTTGGCGCTCCCACTGTGGCCTGGTGCCCCCACTGCGGCCTGGGGCTCCCACTGCAGCCTGCAGGAAGGATCGGCCTGGGGCTCCCTGCTCCCTGACTTTTCAGGGAATTACTGCTCTTCCATGGGTACAAAGCAAGAAACAGAGCCCATATGTTCATTCCCACATTTTTCTCCCCTGCCTCGGCATGTTTAGCGATTACTGGGAGATCCCACGCTGAGGGATGACTTCTCACCTTTATTCTATAAAAAATGAGTTTGTGGGATCATCCCCAGCCAATTAGTCAAATCAATGACACAGTTGTCATTAGAGGAGAATGTAACGCAAAATTGCATTGCACAAGGAAGCACAAGTGCTTGACTGAAATAGCACAGGAGGATGAGACCTGGTGGTGCTTCACAGAGCCCTTTATCCCCATCCCACATCTCTCCCTTCCCTGCTGCAGGAGCACTCGTGCCACAGGCAGCACAGACACCACAGGTCATTGTGGTGCATTTCCTTGGAAAAGATCAGCTTTTGGCTTGTTGGGCTCCCTAAGCTGCTAAAGCTGGCCATGGGAGATGAAGGCATGCAGGGCCTGGAGAGCAGCAGTGTCCCTGCCTTGCAGCCCCTGCAACAATGTGGTGGCGATGTGGAAGATGCTGGAAGAAAACCAGCACTGTCCCCAGGGTTAGTTAGAGAAGGTGTAGCCTAGCTTTCCATTTGGGATTGACTCAGACGTCCCACATAGGTGCTCTCATCACCCATTCGTCCAGCTGTCTGGGTGAGGGACACCTCGCCAAGGGACAGGAGTTGTCCTGGCAGGCAGGACTGTGCTGCTGGTCCTGTCTCCCTCTGCTCCCTCTGAAGAGGAAGGGAGGGGTGTGGGAAGATGGATTCATTTGCAAATGTAAATACTGGCTGTCAGAGAGGGCAAGGGATTAGCTTTACATAAGAAGAGAGAGGTGGCACTGCATGCTGTCAGGCTCATTAGAGAAGCAGGAACCGTGTAGCTGGGCTATTTGGTAATGATCTACCCACTCCAGCCTGCTTTTGTTTCTTTAACAACCCCTCCAGCTCAGGCCAGGCTTCCCGGGCTCCCACAATTTCCCCTTAAAATACTATAGGCCTGTAACATTTTAAGGCAGATGAAGAAATCTAATGCACATCCAAAAGTGTCTGTACAATCTGTATTATTTTTACAATAAACCTACACTGTTTTCAGGCCACTTAAACACAGAAAGGAAAATACAACTGGAATGATGCTTACCACCACAGCCAGCATCCACCAAGAGCCATCCAATGGTGGAGGCTCTGACATGTGGATTAAATTTAGATTGGATATTAGGAAAAATTTCTTCTTCAAGGCAGCTAGCATTGGAGCAGGCTGCCCAGAGAAGTGATGGAGTCATTGTCCCTGGAGTGATTTAAAAGACACTTGAGGACTTGATTTAGTGGTGGACTTGGCAATGCCAGGTTTGGTGATCTTGGAGGTCTTTTTCAACCTGAATGGTTCCATGACTCTAAAACCCCTCACCTAGGGCAGAGTTCTCATGAAAGGTGATCCAGACAGCAGAGGAGGGAGCTCTAAAGGCAGCTTCACAGCTCAAGAAATCAGAGGCTGCTGCTGCTGCTGGAAGAGTCCCTCCTGCGCTCCTCTCTAACCCTGACTGTGTACCTGTCCATCACCAGCCTTGTCTCAGCGCATGATGATGTGGCAGATGGGATCAGCTCACAAACCCAGCCAAAAGCCAGGCCTTAGGAGAAGAGTGGAATTTAGCAGAATCAACATACTCACTGTGCTCAGTGTGCACAGCTGCCTGATGGAACACAAAATATCCAGTGTGGAGGTGCAGGTGAAGGTGGGAGAGAGCAGGTGGGGAAGAATGGAGAGTATGAAGTCAGCAAAAGCTAAATTACCTTGACAAGAACTCAGACTGTGCTACCCATTTTGGGCCCAACAGGTGCTTCAGGCCAGAACAGATGTGCTGCAGAAATACACCTGGGAATTTCACCATCCAGCTCCTGAATCGAGCCCACAACTTTGGCTGAAACCCAATATTTTTTAAAAAAATCTTATTCATTACCACTACAGCTGTGGATTGCTGGCTTGTGAAAGGATCCCTCTACCCCACAGTTCTTTTCTCACTGAACCCTCTTCTCCTCAGGCATTTATACCCATGTAAAAGCAAAATTCACTTTAAGGCTTCTATATAAACCAGCTGAAAATTGGTCCAAATTCAATACTTTTAAAGCTTTTAGGAGGGGTTTTTCTAGGCAGAGAAGCAGGTTCTGGATGGATTTCTGTTCTCACTTCCGCAGTTAATGGGAGAAAAGTGCGTTCCACATTTCTTTTTCTCACAGGGAATAAGCTCCTCATAGTGTGAAGGTGGGGAGGGGAGTTAAAATAAATTTGCTAGTCCTTCAATAAATGCAAGTGGAAGATTTTCTATTAGAAGCCCCTTTTCACATTCACACAAAGGAATTTGCATTTACATGCTTTCACGCTCAGGGACCCTCTGGCTTCATCACCTTGTCTTCCCGGCTGTGAGAGCTGAGGTCATGATGCCCAGGTTTAACTAACCGGAGTTTCTCATCCTCTAGCAGAGAGGGTTTTGTTATTTTTTGCTAATAACTACACATTTGCTTGCAAATGCCACATTCAGGTGCAAACAATAGCATGTAGAAGAATATAAATTTTCTATTTCAAGTCATGCAAACAAGACATCATTCACCTCACAGCTCAAACAAGAATACATTAAAATACATGCAAAGTAGCCAAATCAGCTGTAGATTGCTATATTGATGGGTTTATTTTATTTATTATTCCTTCAGCTCTGGCTTTAAGCTAATACAGCTTTATTATACACCTATCTGCACTGACAAAGAAAATAATTATATTCTTATTATATTACATTATTGGAGAGAAAAATACTGTAATACATCCCGGACCACCTAAGACATTTTCTCATTTCTGGGGTGTCTACAAAGGCCCTTTATATCACCTTGAAAATGTGTTAATTCAAACATGGATAGAAATTATTCTCTTGCTTGTAGCCAATAACTTGCAAAAAAAAAAAATTAAAAGGAAGCACTACCTGTGTTCTCTGAAGACTGTAAGAGTCTGGATAGTGCTATTGTTTTTTGTGAGGAGACTCACAGTAAAAAGGTCAGAACAGTATGAAAAGAAGAGAGTACAAAATAAACAGAAAGCGTAGCAGTTCAAGGTTTCATGCAATTTTCATTTAGTTTCTCCCAGAAATGGTGAGAGCTTCAAAATACAATGGATTTTTGCCCAGGACTTGAATTCATGTAATCTTTTAAAATGTATGATTATGTTGTCTTAATACAACTTTTTGCTTTTACACCCTGCAGTTCTAGTTCCTGATGCTCAGCATGTTCCATTACCACTGAGGAAATGCAGAAACAAGACATAAGAGAAACCTAATTACATTCAAATCTTCTTAGAAATCCATGCAATCTACTCTTTCAAGCTAAAACTTGTTCAATACTGCGTTGATCATTTTTTGGATCCTTATCTGAAATGGACACCACCATTTTCTTTCCTTTTAACATCTGCTGAGCTTTTTTTTTCCCATTCCCAATCTTCCTTTCCTGGAAGAGGATCTAGGCTCTTCATTAGTGAACAAGTTGATTTTTTTGGCCTGTAAGGTGCAGCCTAGGTTTGGTTTCATTTTGCTTTTTCTGGAAGAGTGTTTTACTCAATTGAAGAGAAAGTGAGAATTCATCCAACATCCTTTTAAATTCTGAAGAGCATAGCCTCAGCTAAGAGATAAGTTACTGTGGGTGAGCCCTATTTCCTGGAACACTAGGCACCATTTTGTTTTGTTTTGGTTGAGTTTGGCTTTGTCAGTGGTGACTTTGCTGGGTTTTGCCTGTCTCCCACATCCCATTCCCGCACTCTCCCGAGCCCTTGCCGCTCTTTTGGCTCTCCCTGTGGAGGTATGTAAAAGCAAGGCATAGTTTCCAAGCTTTGAACTTTAATTAAATAGGTGTGGGCTACACAGTGCAAATATTTTCTTTCGCCCAGGAAAGTGCAAGATGACACCAAGTGTTATTTGTACTCTCCTTCCTGTGCCCCTCGTCCCGCTCACTCTCTTTCTGCTATCCAGATATAATTCTCCAAGACTAAAGAGGAAACCATTTGCTCTGGGAAGGTTGGAACTTGATAGATAAACAGAGTGATTTAGTGAAATTAATGTTTGCTAAATGTCATACTGCTGTAAGGCTGTATGGTCATGAAATCTTAATAAAAGTGTGGATTTCTGTCCATAAGCATAGAATCATGGAGTTTTTATGGCTGGAAAAGACCTCCAAGACCCTCAAGTCCAACCCTTGCCACCTAAACCAGAACATTAAATGTCATGTCCAGTCATTTCTTGAAAACTTTCAGGGATGGTGAGTCCACCACCTCCCTAGGCTGCCCATTTTGCCCATGCCTGGCAAAAATATCTCTGAAATAATTGTGTGTTGATTGGCATCAAACGCCAAAAATGATCATCTTTAATAAGTCTCATTAGACTTACATTTCACATTCATTTCCCTGAAGAAAGTAAAGATGCTTCCATGGAGGGTACCTGGGCTAGCACAGAATATCCTGGTGAGATCCACGTTGTTAATACACGGCTTTTCATCTCAATCTGAGGCAGAGACACCTTGACACGTACCTGACCTTGCCCAGGTACTAGCCCAGGTTAGTTTTACTCAGGTTTTGTACCTCAGTAAAACTAACCTGCAGATATCTGCTGCCACCAGGTCAAACTCACCAGACCCTTAAGAGGAATAGATATTTCAACAGAAATTAAGTTTCTGAACCTCTTTAATAAGAACCTTTTTTCTGTTCTTATACCTTCCTGCTCTTGCAGTTTTAAAAGGTGCTCAAGGGTGAGAAGATGTTTTTTGGTGTTAAAAAATGGCAAAGTTTCTGATTTTTTATAATCTGTGGTAACAGTAGATAGTAAAATAGAGAACTGTACATATCTGCTCATATATGATTATTATGTCACTCTGCATTGAAAAGATGCAGGCTCCCTCATACAAATAATCTTTGAAATTAACTGTAGAAGAGTTGTAGGTTTGTGTTATGAGACTTTAAAGGCCATCTAGTTTCACCCTCCCTGCTATGGGCAAGGAAGAAGAAACTCTACTTGAATTCAAAGTAAAATAGACAAGTCTGGGATTCCAAGACCATTCAGGGTTTCTCAAAAACCCTGGTATTGATTAAAAAACTCCATTTTAAAAATTTGTTTGGCTTTTCAAGCAAAAAATTTCCTTATTCGCCAGTTTCCAAAAGAAAGTCACTTTAAACATATTCCCTGTTAACTAGAAGTTAATCCTACACAAACAATAAAGACTTGGCTGTGAAAGTGGGTTTTGGCTTCCTTATAAGGCTCCTGGGGAGAAAAATGCAATATAAATGCATCAAAAACCCAACTCAAGAGTCTAAGTCTGCAAATACCTGCACCTGCACTTCTATGTGGAAAGTAAGATCCCAGCTCAACAAAAATCAGTGGGATTTCTGCCCTCAGCTCCAACAAGGTCACTGTTTCTCCCTGTGAACAGTCAGATTAAATGAGAAGGACTGTGTTTAATCAGCTACTCTGCAAGTAAAACTACTTGCAAAGGATTGTGGCAGTGTTTTTAATTCCCTCCTAAATTAAAGAGTAATTATTTCCGAGTGTCAATTTTATTATCTTGGTAATTTGTCCGTGCATGAATCACTGTGCCAGCTGGGCAGGCAATAATGTGAGCACCACTCGTGTTAAAAAAGGGGTTCAACCAGGCAAAATGCTGAACATCCTTTGCAGACATTCTGTTCTTTGGAAGGAGCAGAGCAGGCTCTGCATGGCTGTGGATCTCCAGCTGTTGCCAGCACAGAGCTGAAAGAGCAATCTGCTGGTGTGAAATTCTGAGCAAGCTTCTGGCTTGAAACGTTCAGAGAAAAAGGAAGAGGATACTGTGAAGGTTTTTCCAGTTTACACTGGAAGAGGAATTTTTAATAAGCAGGTAATAAATAGTTTTCAAAGTCAAGAGGGGAAATCACAAGCCGTCTGCTTTCTTTGCGTGAAGTCCAAGTTACATTTCCTGCCATGTCTTTATCATTACACGCCATGTCAGAGAAATAAGAGTGGTTATTGACTTAAGCACATGCAACATTAAAAGCCAGAGCTGGAAACCAGTGCCATCCTGTTGTGCTTTGCTGGAAACTGCCAGAAATGTAATGCCTTCAGCTTCAGATGAGCTGTGAAATGTGGACCTACAGAGGCTTTATGGGAGCTATCATTGTTCCTGTTTGTGGCAGAAGCATTCAGAAACCTGGCAAAGTGAACCTTAATTTAGACAGATTGGATTCAACCTGGCTTTAAGAAGGAGAAAAACTAGATTCATGACAGATTATTTATTCTAAGCCATTGCCAGGCCGCATCTCAGGATTTTCCTGAAACCTTTCACATCAGATGACGTGTCATGTGCTGCACTTCACCAGCACCTGCAGCTTCCCTGTAAATATTTTATATGGCTTTGATTAAACATCTGTTTTGCTGGCACGCGGCAGCCTGTGCTTGACCTTGACTCCTGTCAGGATAACTCACACCTCAGGGCATGTCAGTGTCTGGAAGTGCATCTGAATCAATTGCCAGCTCCATAAACTGGGACATCTCACCATTGTGTGTCCACGTGAAATGGATCCTCTCCAGGAAGAGCAGTCTGGTGGAGCAAGGCTTCCCCTCACACATACTCCTGCTCAGCTCCAGCAAACATGTGCAGCACAGACCATGGCAACATGCAGGAACAGAAGGTGTCCATCTTCTGGAAGAAGCAAGGCCTGAGTGGGAACTGACTGCTGCAGGTTCCTTCCAAAGAAAATCAAAACAAGGACTAGAATGTGAGAGCTTCAGAAATAGCATCATTCTGCTGCTCAGCGGGGAGTGAGGTTATTCACTGCCCCAATGAAAATTACCTTGTGCTCTCACTGTAATGGTTTTGATATCTCTGCGCCCAGGTGAAGATAAAATGGATTTTTTGCCTTCCTGAGTTTGATTTAATGCAAGACAAAATATTTTATAAGGTCAACACACATGCTGTTTGTATCAAAATACAAGTAGAGAAAGAAACTACAAGCTCTATTACAGAGCAACCAAAAATAATAAGAAGAGAACTGGGAAAATAAAGAGAAATAAATAAGATGCAGACCTAGTTTGCTGCACTGCACAAATCAAGCTGCTTTTGGAATGGTTCAAGGCCAGGCTGGATGGGGCTTTGAGCAATCTGCTCTTGTGCAAACTGTTCCTGCCCATGGCAGGGGGTTGAAACAGATGGTTCCTTCCGACCCAAACAATTCTGTGATTCTCTATAGGATTAATTACTCACATTTATCAGACTTGGGTTTTTCCAAGAACTCAAAGTAAGGGTCTGGATTCTTATTTTTTAGGGTTCAACACTTCCTTATCTGAACAAAATACTCTAGTAGTTCAGCAGAGAAGGTGGAGGGTGTCCGTCAAGGATCAGAGGTGGCCCTGCACATGTCCCAGAAGCACCCAGAAGAGCAGACACACTTGAAGATCTGGTTTCACACGGCACCAGCAGACAAGCTGCAAAGAATTAGGTGTCAAGAACTGAAAATCTGTAAACTTCAGAAGATAATCACATGCCTAACAGCAATCCTAAACACACTTAAAAATAGCTGTTTCTGTGACCTGGAAGCTGCTTAGCATCAACAGCTTCTGTCACTTGGAACCCTCCGAAGGCATTTCCAATTAAAGCTGCTGTTAACAGCAACACAAGACAAGCTCTGGCTTTCTGTGAAAATGGACCAAAGGTACCAGCCTACAGGTTGTCAGCATACTCAGCCTCTCCTTATACTTTTTTTGTGGGGTGAGGAAAAGAGGTTGCGCTTCTCATTCCCACGTTGGTAATGGGTGCAACTCTTGTCAAGTCTCCCCCAAGTCCTTGGGCAATTACAGGACACATTCTTCAGCTACCAAATAGCAGGTTTGAAATTTTTCAAATGCTGTCATTCCTACTCGCTATGATGTTGAAATGTATAAGGTCATGAGCAGACAAGTATTTCCAAAGCACTTGTTGCAGCTTCAAATCCACCACAACAGCAGGGGCTTTATAAGCGGAGCGGCTTTCAGGGTTTCAGGTGGTGAAAGGAGAGATGTGTGTGCTTGCCCCTCATGTGTTATATGGCTGTGCACACTCTGAGAAAGCTGGGTCTGTGCTGGACCCGTTAGCAGATTTATGGCTTGCTTTGCAGCCCTGTAGGTGACTGGGAGAACAGCACAGTAGCTTCCTGTGCTGGTATTTTAGAGCTGGGTTTCTGTTACTGTCGATCACAGGAGCCGTCTGTAAGCTGAGATCTTTCCAGGGCTTAATTCTCCATGTGAGGGCTCAGAGGGACCCCTGCTTTCAAGGCGGAGTGGGGGTAAAAATAAACTCAGGATAAGCTGTTTGTCCTTGAGCAACTACAATGGTTTCAATTTCCCGACAGAAAACTTTGTCCATGAGAGAAACAACAATTGCCCTAAAATTCAGTGAGGAAATGGTTCTTCCATGCTCCCAGTAAGATTCTTTCAGGGTGCAATATTCCACTCTAGGGATGCTCTTGCTAGTCAGTGGGTGGCTGCAAGTACAGGTGCTTTCACCTGCCATCTTGGAAAACATAATTTAGATGCGAATCGTAGACAGAGTTTATCTCCTAGAAATGCATCTATGCCTTCAAATGTATCTCTTCAAAGAAAAAAAGAGAGAGATTGAGAATGAAACTTGCTGTAAAACTTTGCTGAATATTTGCAGGTCCTGGTAAATGTTTTAGAAACGCACAAAACAATGGCAGAAAGAACTACAAAGACAGGGTCCATGGGAATCTGTGTATCTGTTTGTCCCCATGGGTTTTTTTTGGGGACAGCCTACATTTCCAAGGTAGGAAACTAAGTCTTTCCCCAAGGCTGATTGAGTATAGGCCCACATATTTCTAAGCCAGCGAATCCAAAATCAGTTCCTCCTAATCACCTGCCTCTGTCCTTTGCTTGAGACCGGACAAATGGATGTTCCCAGTTCCTACACATCCCATTTTATAAGGGATTATTATGAGAAAAGCTTATTAATCTTGTCAAGTTGTTCAGAACAGTGCTGGAAGGATTATTTAACAGCAGGTTCTCTCTTTTTTCCCAACCTCTTATCCATTTTATGCCTTTTCTGTTTGCTCAGCAGTTTATAACCTTAGTCATGGTACGCTGCCTCTCCCATAGAAACGACTGCGCTTTCAGTGACAGGCATTGGACATGCTACAAGGAGCACACACAGGAAAAGGTAGGGCTAACAGGGTACCAGGCAAAAACAGGGACAGATTCGCTTTTCTTCACATGCTAGAAAAGTGGAATTTTAATTATCTAAAGGGAATTTTAATTGCCCAAAGTTTTTTTTTACGAGCAAGATTAGTTTGGGGCAAGGTAAGCCTTTTTCTTTTTTGTTTTGTTCCCTACTCTTTGGCTGTCCTATGTGCCTTAACAGTAATTCATCTTTCCTTTTTCAAAAGCACTCTCCATCTGGACCTTCTCTCAAACTACTTCTGGTCTGTCATGGGAATTGCGTCCAATAATTTCTCACCGTTGTAATGTGCTGGTTTGGAAGACTTCATTTATCATAAAGCTTTTCTTTTTTTTTTTTCAACAAGAGAAAAAAAATAAAGAGAAATGACAGGTTCATATATCCAAAAAGAAACAACACTGGGAGTGATAGACCTGAGATATATTAAAAACAACTGGAATCTGTAGCCACACTCAGGTATGATCGATGAGGATCCAGAATACTTTTAGCAGTAATAAAACATATGTCCTATAGATGAGCGGCATGAAATTTAGAAAAAAGTTGGATATCTGAGTGTTCATTTCACTGTTTTATTAATTAAAGACAAACTGCTGTCGCCCTGTGTTCAGCAAGTTGCTTTGATCTAACTGTATGTCTGGGATATGAAAGTGAAATGATAAATGGCATTTAACACAGGTGGTAGAAATGTTTTACAAAGAAAGACTGCAGAACTATTACAGTAATAATTTGTGCTTCTTTTCTGGGCTGTTCTGGAATATCTTTTATCTTGGTTGCTGTACTGTAATGTAGAAAGGATAAGTACAACAGAACTGTAGAAGGAAGGGACCTTAAAGATCACTTCATTCCAAGCCGCTGCCATGGGCAGGGACACTTCCCACTAGAGCAGATTGCTCCAAGCCCCATCCAGCCTGGCCTTGGACACTTCCAGGGCTGGGGCAGCCAACCTGTGCCAGGGCCTCACCACCCTCACAGGACGAATTCCTTCCTAATGACTCATCTCTGCCTGCCCTCTCTCAGTTTCTTTTGGAGGGTCACCCTGATTTTGTCAGGCAGCTTCTGAGATCACCCCACTGCCTCCAAGCCAGAACTGCCCGAAGCTCCCCAAACCACTGAACCTACATGTAGGGAGGAAATAAATCCCAAGTTCACAAGACACTGAGTTTCTCATCATGGAGAGCAGTTTTTCCTCTCTCTCCTCTATGGAAGGAAAAGAACAAAAAAGGCTGCCAATTGTCTTGGCCCCAAGAAATAAATCTGATGCTCTATAGATTTTCATGAGGTCTCTTGTTGTTCTCTTTTTGCAAATCGCTTTCAGCTTTCTCTGGAGCTATACATACATTTTTCCCTTAAGATAGCCAGCTTTTTCTTTAGTGGAACTAAGGGGTCATAACTCTTGCTCAGTGGCAAAGAAGCAGACAAATATCTGAAGTTCCTTGATTAATATACATACATCCCTGAGTTTCAGGCCAGAGCGAGTGTTATTCAAAATTACAAGCCTCCAGCTTAAAGAATAGCTAACAGAAATGCTGTCAGAAACTAAAACTGCTCTAGCAGCGAGAAACTGCAAACAACTGAATGTTTTTATGCCCTTGAACTATTAATTATTCTTCCTTGGAAGGATTAGAAAGAACTCCTGACTGACCCAAGTTCTCCTTTGAAAACACAGAGAG
The DNA here is from genome assembly GCA_013186435.1 of Turdus rufiventris. NCBI lineage: Eukaryota > Metazoa > Chordata > Aves > Passeriformes > Turdidae > Turdus > Turdus rufiventris. Next base: position 425,282 of record PYHW01010827.1, on the reverse strand, counting down.
AGAAATACAGTATTCCCTGAGTCCCTGACTAGTTTAAGGACTTATTTGTTAAATTTAAGACCTGCCAAACCCAAGCTATTATTTTCTAGCTGCTTTGTATCCAGCAGCTTCTTATAAGAAGTGACTTATGGAACATTTCAGGGCTTTTATACCAGCAACAATAACCGGCATTAAACTTGTGGGATAGGATATGAGACTGAAATATCCACAGTATATATTCACATACAACATCTTATGCAACAGCAGAAAACCTATGAGGCGTTTCAATATAATTAACAATGCCATTAAAAATTGTGGAATACCATTAAATTTGATGGGCATGCTGTGAATAAAAATAACCTAATTTAGCTTTCTTTGTAAAGTCAAGTATTTTTTAAATAACTCGTGTGGACTTTTCTGGTAACACAAGGACTGGGTTTAATGAGTTCAGCTTCAGCATTAGACACCTCTTCATCTTTAAAACAGATGAAATATTTAATTTATAAGCTCATTTTGACTAGGACAATTCAAGCTTTCAATCTAAACCTAGTTTTCAGCTGGCTTTGAACAGATTTTAGCAATTTCCACTCAGGAAGAAATAGTAATAATAATTGATATGAATAGATTCATTAGTACAAATGAAAATAGGTCTAAACTTCAGCCTTCTGGGTTTTAAAATCTGAGATTTCTGAGATTTCAAAGGAACCAGTCCAGAGCTTAATCCAGATGAAGTGACTTTATTTAATGTTGCACAGGAGCTCCTCTTTGGAGAGGAGTACAAATTCTTACAAATATTTAGTCCAGGCAAACATTTGATGAGAATTAGTAAGAAATATTTTCTCAGAAATAAATTTCCCTCTCCAGGGGAGGAAAGAGAGGAGCGTTATTTTTGTGGGAAATAGCTGAAACATGAGACAAAAGTGTTTTGTAAAGGTCTCAGAAGCGTGGTGTTTTCCAGCTTTTGGAAAAACGCCGCTCTCGTTTCAGCACACGCAGCCTTCCCCAACATGATATGTGTGCATCTTCAGTGTGTTACACAATATGAAATTCCCCAGAAAAAGGATGGGATGACTCAGGCTCATGGGATGAGGCTGCATGGATGGCCAGGAGGAGAGAAGCTCTCCTGTTCCAAGCACTGTCACACTCCTCGTGAGCACTGAGGGACAAAGCCCAGGAGATGCACAGTGGCTTCTGCTCTCCGTTAACAGCTCCCTTCTCCTGGAGTTTCTGAGGAGAATGGCACGGCTCTTGGAGCTTTCAATGCTGAGCTGAGCCATCAGCCCTGACTGCTTCTCTCTGCAATTCCAACAAGAATTCCCACATCCCATTTATTTATGAATCAGCCATCACCTTTCCCTCCTTGTCCCAGTGTTGGCTGCTCCATGGTTTTCTCCAGCTGGAGAGGACTTCTCCGTATTTTTTACAGCCTGCTGCTGTAGGAGTAGAAAATGCAAGCTGCAACTACAGAGCAATGTCTGATGTGGTGGAAATGGGGGCTGCTCTGTTATTTTCTTTGTTTTCTTTCATTGCAGTTCCAGCACAGAATCTGACTTGTTAAGGTTGATTCTCCTAAAACGTTTGTTAATGATTTATGTTCCTTCTTCAGTATTAATTTTAAAAGGCTGAGAGAGGTTTGGACCATTACATTAAAAATATTAACATGTAGTTTTGAGAGTATTTCTGGGCATGCATGCTAAATTTGAAAATCCAATGTACTCGCAAAATTGCAAGGATAAATCAAATAACAACCAAAGCATTTCCTCAGACCAATGGGTTTAAGTGCTCTCAGCAGCTGGAAAAAGTGCAGACTCTTTGCTATGCAAAATTGGCATGTATGGATTTGGAGCACAGACAGAGCTTTGCTAAACTGCAGCGATCTGTCATGTTTAAATGTGTTTGTTGTTAGCAGGGCACAGGCAAAATTCCATTACTGTGGTGTGCTGAGAAAAAAGGAAGCTGTGCTCACGTTGGGAAAAGCAGGGAAAAAAAGCTTTTAGGAGCCAGCTTGAGGTAGAAGGAGGAGTTGTAGTTGTATCTCTATAGCATTTTCTATTTTAACTTTTTAGAGGGCTTATTTTGGCAAGAAATGGAAAATCAATTACCAAAACACAAGAATCCACCACAGCACACGACCCTCAGAGTCAAATTTAAGACATACCACATGAAATCTCATATTCTAGAATTATGTATGTAGTCCATAAAGAATTTTAGCTGTTAAAAATAGCTCCTTAAGTTTCCAATATAAATTCTGCTGCTGCATGGTCCAATAGAACAATCAAAAACTAAAGAGTGAGCAATTCTGTTCTTTTCGTTATGCTAATGATGTTTCTAGAATTCCTTAACTTCTACAGGCATTCATCAACTTGGGGAATTAAAAGAAAAACGAGATAGCACACAGAATCCACGTGATATCTTCATTTTCTAATAAATCTTCTTTCCTCTGAACACTGTCAGTCCTTTGTTTGCCTTTCCAAGATGTAGCTGTAAACCAGTTTATCAGATACAAATAAAATTTTCTTAAATTCACCAACAGAGAATAATGATTTGGTTTTATGGGCCCATAAAACAACCCAAGTCTGTGGGCATTTTGATATAATGTTGTCAATTAGGATCTGTAATGTATTCTGGGAGATATCATAAGAAAAGTGGCAGCAAAGTCATTTTTCCCTTTCAAAACGATCACCTGCAATATGCAATAAAATGCAAGGATGTACTCATAAAAGAGCCATTGCTGTATCCTCCCTAATATATATGCAAATATTTCATCACTTTGAAACTTTGAGGCACACGAGAAAGTTGCTGGAAATTAATATCAGCTTCCAGTTGCTGGATAAATCACAGGAACAACTCTTCCCTGGATAAAGTGCCTGCTTAGGGGAGTAAACTGCTTTGATTAAATGGTAATGGGAATTGGCCCTGCTCAGCATCATTGCCCATCAGAGGCACATTCTGGCTCTTCTCCTTCTCTGCAGATTCCAGGGTGGCTGCTTGGAGCACCTTGTGGTGTTCCCTCCTTGCCACCCTCACTTCTGCAAGGGGAGAACTTCTGCAGTTTAAAGCACATTTTAGTCTTTGGCCACTGTGTCAAACCAATTATGTTGTTCTGGGGGAATCCCAGAAGTTGATAGGGCATGAAAATACCCTGGTTAAGGATGGGTGAAAACAACTTGGTTGAATGCCTGGAAAATATTCAGGTTTTCATCAGAAAACCTCCTCTGAAATCATTGGTAGCTGTGTGTTCTCTTCTTTTTGTACCAAAAAATCACAATAATTCAGCAGGATACTTCACCCTCCATAGCAGCAGCAGCCAGCAGGATGCTCACCCACACTGATGCATTTCTGGTAGAAGGCAGCCTGAAAGAGGCGATTTTCCCAAAGTTTGGGGAAAAAATATTGCTCTTTGAATGGTCACAACAAAATGATTGCAGAGGAGATGGAGCAGAAAGTCAGGAAGGTCACGCTGCATTGGTGCCCACAGAGAGGCTGCAATAGGCAGGGTCCACCCAGGAGCAATAGCAGCAGTGATTCTTTAAGGTTCATAAAGTATTCTTGTCCTCAGTAGATGGAGAAAAAGATCATTTAATCTCTTAAGGAAGATGGCAGAGGAGAAATAATTTGTTCACAATGGGTGTGGAGGTGCAGAGAAATGGGATATTTCTTTTAATGGGCAGCAAGGACCAACAAATAGAAATAGTGCATCAAAGTAATTCTCACTTGTCCTCCTTGTGTGCACACTTTTCTATCCAAAACCAGCCTTTTTATCCACCCCTGCCAGAGGAACACTGAAAACAAAATCTGGTGCTCAGAGCTCAAGCAGCTCAAGCCAGCTAATTAACAAATTGGTTCATCACTACTTGCAACCAAGTGTGTTCTCTTTCTGTACTAAATTTGAGTGTGTCAAGTATTGATGCTCTGGTGGAAGTTTATATACAGGAGAATTGATTTCTGCGTCAGAAACAGACCTGAGAAAATAACTCATGGCAAATAATGCACTCAGTGAATAAAGTTCCTTTTCTTTCCCATGCTCATCCTCCAGATAAGGAGTCCCTTGACTGCAGTCAGCCTTTGGAATGTTTGGAACACTGGCTTGCCAGCAGGCAGACAGCCACTTGTTGCAGGTGTGTTCTTCCAGAGCTGTTTTGGCTGCTAATTCACAACATTTCCTTGCTGGATGCAAAAATCATGTTCAGAAATAGAAGTTTCACATCTTTTGTTTTTCTTCCCTTTTGTTCGACAGATACCAACCATTCAGTGAAGGATTTTTGAGTGGTCTTGTTTTGCACACCAGGGTTTGTGCTAGCACAACAGTGTAAGTAAAAGACAGAAAAAATTGATTCCTTACATGGCATTTTTTAACAGTTCCCAGAATTTCATCAGACTTTAATGCAGGTGCTGGTAAAAGACACCACTTTGGGTGACAGAATTGCTCCTTTCCCTTCACTTAAAGGCCACCAAGTCCTTGACAGGACAAGACATTGAATACCAGGGCAACACTACTGCCCTGCACAGATCTGTGAGTGTGGAGTTTTGTATCTGTGCCCTTTTGCAACCTACACAGGCAAAAATCTCCCCTTTGAGGACGCTGTGTGTAAAATCCACTGGCAGCTCTGACGCTGTAACTCTCTGGGGATATTAACCTGGTTATCTCACCTAATGAGGGCTGAACCAACAGAGTTTAAAGGGTATGTTTGGAGAAGCACACAGAGCTCAACCCAGCTCCCAAGCCAACAAGAAATGGCACTTCCAGTCTTGCTGAATGAAATTTTCTAGCTCCTTAGGACTAACCGCATTTTTGTCTGTAGCACATTTTTGTCCAAAATCCCTCTAAACAAAATAAAATTGCTAGTGTTTGCAGCAAGCCTAAATCTAGCTCAACATCTGAAAAATGCTGTAGTTTGGCTTTAACTCCCTCAGTGGCAATCAGTAAAATCTGACTAAATACACAGAATTCTTCAATGTTACCTGCTGTGCTTGCTGCTGCTGCCCTGCCTGGAATATGAAATGCTCTTTCCATTGTGGTGGAGTTAAACAATCAAGGCAATGAAAAGAAGCGGTCTGTTAATGTGGTACCCATGACATTGAAAATAAACAGTGCCTGAAAAAAATCTAAAGATGGAAAACATAATATTTTTTTTTAATTTCAGGAAGTACACTGATGAGGGAAATAACTCCAGGAGAGGCATAAAAGCATATCAGTTTTAGACACATGAAATCTGCTACAGGGTTTTGTTTGAATGGTGCTGAGCAACCCTTCTTTTCAATTAATGCCTAGGAATACAAATTGTCTACTAAATATCAGCAGTCTGCTCTGCTGCTGAAGTGTCTGCCCAATGTCACTGCTGTTTGCTCTGCACAGCACAGTCAAGGGGGAAGGTTCAGAGGAAGGCAAAAGCCACAGGAGCAGCACTCAGACCTGTGTGCTAAGCCTGTGGTTTTTAATGTTTCCCCCTTTCAGCTCCTCCTGGTTCCTGTGGTTGGTTTGGTGAGAGAAGTGGCAGCAGGAGGGTAATGCAGAGCTCAGCTTTAGCAACAGCTCAGTTAGAGCCACAGCCTGCAGAGAGATCACACTGAGCCTCGAGGTACAGAACTCATGAGACCCTCTGGGATTCCAGAGGATGTGCATCTTTCACCTTCAAATATCAGAGCAGCAACAGCAGGAAAAGGAGCCACAGGAAGGTTATATCCCAATATCCCATCACATTCCCAAAGTCAGAGCTTCTTTCAAATACATCTTATCTCTAATTCATGACTGCTGGGAAGCCAAAATCACTTTTCTTTTTTCTTTCTTTTTTTTTTTTTAAGAGTGAATCTATTATAATACAGTGCTAGACCACAAGACAAAGATCAAACATTTTTAACATTTTTAACATTTTAACATGTCACATTTTTAACATTTCAGTATAGCAATTTAAAATAAAATCTCCACATTGGGTCATGCAGAGGAATGCTCTGATTTTGTGATATGTGTATGTGGAAACCTCAAAACATCTCTGAATGCCTTCATTTAATGTCACATAATATCACCACTGTTCAGCCATGAAGTACTTCAAGAAATAGAGGCAGGCATGCAGTACTTTAAATAATTTAAATAATTTCAGGTAGCAGTATTTATCAGAAAAAAAAAACCCCTCTAATAACAAATTTACTTAAGGTGTAGTTAACAAAAATCTCTCCAATTCAAGGTATTCCTTAGTCATGCTTTAAATTCCAGACATTATACTGTTCAGACACACTTGGATAATCTTGGTTGTGTTTTGAATACCTAATCAGCTAAAAGATTATACTTGAATCTTAGAAATTAAATTTAGATTCTCCAGCAAATATACCCCACTTGCATTATGTACTTCAAATTGGGGATTTTATGATTAATCACAGATCTGAAAGAGGATTTCCTTTACTTCCCATAGTAAATACACCACTGAAATGTGGTTACTCAGAGCTGTGCAACATATGCTACATGTAGTAGCATGAGTACAGATTTTTGTGACAAAATATGACAGCTGAAGTGCTAATGGGTGACAGAAATGTGCTGCTCCATGAAAATATCTGAGTTGTTTCAGACTCTTACACTTCCCAACAGGAGAGAAATGGGAGCGAATGATCCATGTACATTAACACATTGAAATGATGATTTTCTGCAGACTTTTCAGGGTTGGATGAATATATCTAAAATATGCCCATAAATGAAATATCCAAGGTGCTTTCCTCTAGCCATGACCCCAGAGCCAGCTGGGACACTGGTGACAAAGAGCCCAGACAGCTGACTTGGATTAAATGTTTATTTTTTTATTGCTTTTAGTGCTAGAGGTAGGTGAGGAGTTACATCCTTATTCACCATATGTTCATTTATTCTGAGAGAGTATAAAAGGTGATGTGGCTGGAATGATAGTTCTGCTTTCCCATCTTCTGGATGTGGAGATTTGCACTTAAACTTACCTATTTCATTACTTTTAGTGTTTTATTTTCTATACAATCACACGTGGCTTGTATCAGACAGGTACTAAGCATTTTATTAAACTGCAGATGGAAACAGCTAAAAGTTTTTAGAGGTGACGTGCTGAAAGTTGATTTAATTTCCCACAGCTACAGGAAAGCAAAGCAATTGCCACTATAACTATTGAATGTCTGAGCACTAGTGTGTTCTTAAAAACACAGTGTTAGTTTATGGGGTTGCTACCTGCCTCAGAAAGATAATTCTGCTCACAGTTTGGTGATTAGGAACTGCTGAAAAGAAATTAAAATCTGAGCTAAGAAGTAACTGCACAGAAAATATTTGTAAATATAACACTCGATAGTTTAGCCTAAATTAAAAATATTTAAGAAATGTATAATTTATTCTGACACATACATTATGTCTATATTTTAAAAATATTTTGTTAATGAACAGAAAAAACTCACAATGTAACTGAAAACCAAGACAGATAATCAAACCTAGGAGAAATTGTTCAGTCTGAATGGATAAACACCATTGATATCACTGATACATGTACCAAAGCTGCTTTTCAATCAGAACCAGCAGTTTTATCCAAGAAGTAAATGTTCTGATAAAGCTTCAAAATCCCTTTGTTCCACAGACTTTTGTGACAGAGACATTCTGCTCTCCCCTCAACCTGCCCCTCCAGTGCTGAGGCATAAATCCATTGGCACAATCTGCTTTTTCAAGCTGGGTTTCCTTCTCTCTGCCACTTTTTCTGCAGGTGCTTTTCCCTGGTATTGTGAGAGCTCCTGTTTATTTCCCTTTTGGATTTTAAAGCAGCACTTTGGAGCAGTTCCCACGCTGTCTGCTCCCCCAGTTGGCTACACAAAGCTGTTGGAGACGTTTTATTCACTAGAGGCAGCTGGCTAGGCAAAGGCAACGTTAACTACTATCATAGCTATAAAAATAAAAGTGAGTTTAAGACCATAACTGTAGCAATAACCTTGCCCTAAGAGTATAAAACAAAATGGGACCCATTATAGAGATTTTTTTTTTTATTGCCATCTGTCACAATTTCCATTTTGGATGATTCTGGAACAGCTTGATATTCTCTTTGCACTAAACAAGCTTGGAATAAAATGCAAGTTAGAAGGAAACAAGATAGCACTAAATCAACTTGTCCTGGTATGTGCAAACATTGCCATGCTCATCCTGATTTATTCCTTCCTGGCTTTTAGGGTGATGGCATGTGGTCTCCATTCCAGTGAGAACATCCCAGTTGGGAAGCAGGGAGCACACCGAGGAGCAGAGTGTTTCTGTTTGAGTAAATCTGCCTGAAATCACTCTGAAACACAAGGGACAGAGAGTAAAGCCTCTTACCCCTGTCAATGGACATTTCTAAAGAGTTTTGGGTTATTTTTCCTGTTCCCAGCTTGTCTCATTTCCCCAGTGTTTACTGATCACCAGCTTCCCTGAGTGCGAATCTCTGATGCATTCTCCCCTCTATGCCACTGACCTCCTTTTCCAGGCTTTCCATGCAGAGGAAGTCCATCAGGAAAGACACAGCTCAGCAAGAAGGTCTCCACAACTCACCCAAGCTGCTCTTTGTGTCACTGTGAAGGTCACAGCAGAGAACCTGAGATCTTCTGTGGGCGACTAGGGAAGAGGATCTGACCATAGGATAAGCAGTGGTACCAAAAACTTTATGCCAGAAGAGAATCAAAGAATCACAGAATGGTTTGAGTTGGAAGGGACCTGAAAGATCATCTGGGTCCAATATCCCTGTCATGGACTAGAGCTCTGCATTTTGTACAAGAGACAGTGAGAAGGGATGGGGTGAAAAGACCATAATATGGAAAACAATATTCCTTCCTTTTAAAAGTCAAAACTGTTCACAGGAATGAGGTGAAAACTACGAAAAGGATCATTGTAAACAGAAGTAATGCACTGGGGGATAAAAATCACTTACTGGGAAGGAGCCAGCCTATCTTGTGCAAAGGACAAGTATGAACCATATGTCTACCCAAGTGTTGGAGAAGGGGGGTTGACAATGTCACTGGGTATTTTGAGATGAATGATCTGGCCAGAGCAGGAGAAAACACACTGCTGCATCCTCACTGCAAACCCCAGCATTGCATCAGTCTGGTTGCACCCAAAATCTGCTCTCTGCACCCAAAATCTACCCTCTGCAGCTGCTCTGTGCAGCAGCCCAGATCTCAGCAGGGACAGACACCACCTCTTCATTACCCATTGCTTTGTCAGCCCTTGGGGCCACCTGGAAACTGGTTTTGCCATGCTTGTAAAGCCTGCTGGCCAGGGCACTGCTGAGCATCACACAGCCAAAATTTCTGGCCGCAAAAATCCACAGGAAATGCTACCACCAGCAGCATTTGATGATGAACCCCTATTTGTGATTAAAGAGCTATACTGGAGCTATCAATAGTGACCCCACTTAAGCCAGGGCCTCTGCACAAACCTCTGCCTTCAAATCTGTGTCCATTATGGGCATGCAAAGCTGTGGCCTGTGATTTACATCAGCCTGGATGGAGTCACACTATCACTATATTCATATATCATTTTAATTCAGTCCCTCTTCCACCTACAAGACACTACAGGCTACTCTGGGAAGAGTGTAGATGGAATAACTTCAGTACAAATACAATCAGGAGGTTTTGGGAACATGGCTGTGTAGACCCAGCTGTGCTAGAATTATTTTTATGAAGTGTAGGTACAGAAAGGGTCACACAGATGAAAACAGTCCTTAGCAGCCCCCAAAATATGAAAGTAAAGGATTTTAAGGCTAGATCTTGTCACTATATTAAAATATCTTCATCTGGATTGGTCCATGCAGTATTTTATATTTCAGGTGAAATGATTTTAACTTTACAAGAGAAAATACTTTAAATCCAAACTTGTTTAGTCACCAGCAAACTGAGTTATAGCTATTCAGTTACAAATTCTTACATACACTTCTAATTTTTGGTTTCACTAACTCTTCTTTCCCAACGAAAGGAATTAATGTAATGTAGCTGTAGAGAATTTCCATTACTTTTTCCCCTCCTTTTCTAAGGAAATCAATCTGAATTAGAGAATTTATTATTACCAGGACAAATTTTCAGTGCCACTAAATTTAGGATTGAAACAAAGCACTTGGGCAGAGATCCCTGGAACAAAGTAAAGCAGCTGCTGACCTGTCAGTATAAAATATCCTACAAATGCATAAATGTGTGACATATGTTCACTAGCATATTTTTGACACAAATTTGGCTCAACATGCTGTGTATATCTTTCCCTAAATGCTATATATAAACTCTTGTTTAATATTCACAGAATTGTGTACCATTTCCCAAAAGCATAAATTATGGAGATAATATTTCTCTGTCATTAAATGTTTATGTCCTAAAATAAAAATTCAAGGTTAAAATCATCTCCCAACTGCCACACCAAAAAGGAAACATCACAGAATTTACAATTGACTTCTTCCTGTAGCAAAACTCTGTCATTGAATAATTCATCCCCTCCTTTCCCAGTCTGCCCACTCCAAACAGGAAAATGCTCCCAAAAACCAGAAGTTTCCCCCCAGCAGTCTTCTTCCAAAGGTGTTGACCAGGTCACAGACATCCCAAAGAAGCACAAACACATCCCAAAGTATGAGGCAGCCTGCAGGTTCATATTGCCACCTCTAGCTTGGCTGTGACCTCAGTTTAGTGCCACAAACATCTTTGTCCTGCTGGTGTCTGCAAAGAGCTTCCTCTGTGAGGAAAACATCAAGATCATCTCATTCCAGCCCCCTGCCATGATCAGGGACACCTTCCCCTATCCCAGGCTGCTCAGAGCCCCATCCAGCCTGGCCTTGAGCTCTTCCAGTGATGGAACAGCCACAGCTCCTCTGGGCACCCTGTGCCAGGGTTCACCAACCCCTGAGTCAAGATTTTCTTCTTAAGATCTAATCCAAACCTACCCTCAGTCTGAAGCCATTCCCCCATCTCCTATCCCTTCATGCCACTCTCCTGCCCTCTCTGAGGGGCATAAATAATTAAATTTTCACAAAGGGGGACAATTGTTGGCATGTTGCATGCCAGACTTTATTTGTTTACCTTGCCCGGGTCGAACTGAGTTTTCAGCATCCAGTTCCCCAGGCACTAGGCAGACTTGTCAGAAAAGTAGCAAGACACAAAATGTGAATTTTCACATGGAAGAAATGCAAATTTTCCTCATAATTTTTTATGTTCTGAAGATCTTAGTGTTTTACTAAGTAACAAGTTCCATGCTATTAATTTTTATATGATCTACATACTGGTGAATGAGTCTGTGCCCCAAAATTATTTCCCATTCTACTGCTATTTATCTAGTAAAATGTTATTTCAATCAGGAACAAAACTGCTACAGTCAGCCACTGTCATCAGTGAGTTGAATCAATATGTTTCCAAGTCTTATTTCACACACTGTTGTGATTTTTGTGGATGTTCTGGTACAAATCCCACATGCAGAAGCAGCAGCACAAATTGTGAGAGCCCAATGTTTGGATCCATGCTGTGGGTTTGGATTTTTGTGCTTACAGAGAAATGAAACCCTTAATTCTAACAATAACTGTCTTTTTCAATCAGGTCACGCTGTTACATTGGTAATTTAATATGATACCTTTGCAATGTTCTCCTGTCACTTGCTGGTTGTGGAACGTTCAAAAACGCCCAGAATGACAAAGATACAGAAAATTGCTTCCAACAGTGGAAATACCATTTCACTCTGTATTGGTATAGGATGTGTGTGTCGTTCAGTGCCCATGAAAAATTATGTGTCTTTTCTTTTTATGATCATTATTAAGGCAAGTCAGACAAGAGATATTATTCACCAAGTCTCATCAGCTCAGGCTGCTGCTGCTGCTGCAGATGGGATGTGCTACATGCTGGAAGCAGTTGCAAATTCATTTCCCAGTTTCCATAATATCTAGAATTGTGCATATTACTTTATACAGCTGACTGCTAACAGTAAAAAGTAACTAAAATTCCCTAGTGTGAGCAGAGGGGTAAAACTAATGAGATAACAGAAATACAAAGCTCAGGTTTAAAGAAAAAAAGAGCAGGCAAGGGTCAACAAATGCTTAAAATAAGTATGGTCTCAAGCTTACTGCAAAAGAAACTAAAAAAAAATCTGATTTTTGAAGATTGCCTAAATATCTATGAAAACTTCTCCTTTCCTAATGTTTACTTTTATAGATAAACCTGCTTGTTGCAGAAATGATGGGGTGAAAGCAGATGGTTCATGTTACATAGCTGGGCACCTTTGGTGGTCATCATGGCCCTTTCTAATACCAAAATAAAACATTTAAATGTTCTCAGATCTACTGAGTAGTTTGTGAAGCAGTTTGTCACAAGACTTGTGTAGCAAAAGCTGTAATTAAGATTATCTGATAATTTCTTAACGGGGAGGGACAGTGGTGCAGCCACATCCACGGTGGGAGCTGAGATCAGCATTAATGAGTGTCCTTGGGCTTCTTCTGCCCTTTGCCTTCTCAGTCCCCAGCATTTCCCCTTCTCATCCAGAAATCATCCCTGAAAAATTCAAGGCCAAGGGGAGCCGTGTCCTAATTGAAAACAAAGCCCTGTTGAGTAAGAGGATCAGTAGATTTTACTCAATTAGAGTCTGTGTCTGACACGTGAGCCGTAATTTATCTGGGAAAATTGTGCCTGCAGTTGTACAGCAGCCCTTCAGACTGACCTACATCCTTGGGGAGAGAGGTCTGTTCTCACATTCCTTTGAGCCCATGTCTGCTGAGCGCTGCTGGTGGCACCAAGGAGAGGTTTGGGAATTGCATCTCCATCCCCTAGGCTCAATGTTGGCTCTTGTTTGCGGCTGCCAACCGAGCACAGCAGCAACTGGTAACAAGCTGACTTCTCAGCCTCTGTGGGCAATAAGGTCAATTTAACAGAAAAAAGGGGATCAGCAAAGCATTCCACAGTGCCTAAATTTAGACTTGCTGTTTGGGTTGAGCTCTTTGTCAAAGCACCGCTTTGTTAAGCCACCACTTAATCCTTTGACTGGTGGGGGTCATCAGGGCTTCTGAGTTGGTACTTTGGTCTCACTCTTTAAAGCATTTAACACTTCTAAATCTCTGAAAAAAAGTCCTTATGATTATCTGCTGTTTTTCCATCAGTATTCTGCCTCTTTGGGTGCTTGGAAGTGGACACATTTGGGTATCTGGATTTTATAGTACCAGTTTTATCAGCCACCTGTGCCTGGCATTGGCTCGCAGTTCACACGGTGACACCTCTAGAAGATGAGCTGTGAAGCTCCTTGGTACCTGAGGGACTTCACCCATGACACTGGCACAGGAGCCAAATACATCAGTGCTCATCTTAGCAATGGAATTAAATGCACTTCACCAGTAAAATGACAACAGAGTGTGGAAGAAGTTCCAGGATCAGTGTAGAAGAAAAGATTGTCCTCGAATTGCTGGTAATGGCAGAATAAATGTAAATGGTTACTGGGGAGACAGGGTATGAAGAGAAACACTTTTGCTTTGTAGAGAAATTTTTTAAATTTAAAAATTTTAATTTTTAGTGTCTCACATTCATTGTTTTTGGGTTTTTTTCCCCCTCTAGTTACTTTATTTTAGATGAGGGTTGTATTCTTCTGTTTAGCCTAGCCATTACTCCTGCTGTCGAACTTTTCAGGAAGGGACAGTGTATTTAGGAGTTAAGGATCTGAGCTGACTGTTGCTCCCATATCCTTCCTGTGTGTTGGCCACCTCCACACCCATACCCAATTTCCCCTTTCCCTGTTCCTTTTCCGCTCCTCTTCCTTTCTCCTTGGTTTTCCTGTTTGTTTCCCTTTATTGCCGCACTAACCAGTTCTCTCTGGCTCACTCTTAGAACATTTCGTGTCAGTGGATAGGAAAAATCCCATTACACCATCACCTTTGGAGAATCCTTTGCCATTGGCATCCACTCGGAGGAAATAGTGCCTTTTTTTGCCAAACCAGGTAACCAAACCAACTCTCAGCCCAAACAGCCTCGTATGGGGCAGATTCCAACTTATTTTTGAATGAAATATGTGCTTTGTGTGGATCATTGGATACATTGAAGAAAAAATAATTAATTGGAAGTGTCATGAAGCATTTTATCTGACTGCCCAGGGCAGTGGTGGAGTTTTGGAGGGTTGGTAGAGAACCTGACTGCCCTGCTTGAGGCAGCTGCCAGGTGAAGTGCTCACCACAGGGTGAGCAGGAGATAAATGTGCTCCACCACTCCACTGTGTTTATTGATCACACTCAGCATGTGCTGGCTTCAAGACAAAGAGCCCAGAAATCTCAGACAAGAATAATCTTTCTGTGATGCTGTATCTATGAAATACAGATTTGGAATCTTCCCACACATAATGAAACCTTTGCACAGGCTGGACAGGTTTATTCCTAGCCATGGGCATTGCTCTCCTACTGAAAATACCTGAGCAAGTCACAGCTCTGCAGAGGATTTTACCAATTTTAACATTTTAACAATCCTCTTTTCCCATTGTACAGCTGGGAGGGACTTCCTACATTTCATGTAATCAGCATGCAAATTTGAGAGTTTCCCATAAAATCCTGCAGTAAACAGGATACGTTTGCTCTAAACAGATTTCATCCAGTAACAATTCACTATAAATTCAGCTAGCATCAACAGACTCCAATCTGCCCCCGTGCTTCTCTTCCTCCTGGTGTAGAACAACTGGAGAAAATTGCTGCTATTTGTCCCCAGGTTGAGGTATTTATATAAAGCTGAGGACACCGCCAGTAATGGTGATACTCTGGGAGTCAGCTGCATTCCTTTTCACTGTAAATGGGAAGCTGTCAATGGAATTATGATTGGAATCAATTGGATTCAGTAAAAGTAGTCCATAGGTATTTCAGAAAGCTGAAATGGGGATAGGTTATTGACATTTAACACCTGAGATGTAAAGCAATTTCGCAGAAACTCTGTTTACTAAAGTGTACTAACAAACTGTAGATAGAACAGGCTTTTAGCACATTATTTAAATAATTGTCCCTAAAATGACCCTGCAACTCTGTTAGAAAGGAAAAATAAATCAAGGGGCAAATTGCAATCCTACACATGCAGAAATTCCTACCTGCTATTTTTTAATGCTCAAGATATAGATATAAACACAGTAAGAAAGCCATAAAAACATTAAAAAAACTTCAGTCAGTGGATTGGATGCTGTATAAGGCTGGGACATGGCAATGAGTCTCATTTACAAAATGTGGGTTAAAATTGATTCATAAGCTGATGTTTTGAGATAAATGCTCTCAGAAACGTGCTTTTTGGTTTCTAAGTAGTCTTATTAAGAGGTAAATGCACAAACAAAGTGGATGCTCACAGACAAATGTCAACAGCAGCTTGGGCACCAAACTGGGGCTGC
This sequence comes from Turdus rufiventris, assembly GCA_013186435.1. Taxonomy (NCBI): domain Eukaryota; kingdom Metazoa; phylum Chordata; class Aves; order Passeriformes; family Turdidae; genus Turdus; species Turdus rufiventris. The sequence continues at coordinate 409,990 of PYHW01010827.1, read as the reverse complement.
ATTAAAATGATTCAAGGCTGCTGGCAGAGCAATGGGAGGCTGACAAAATGGGCTGATTTATTTCAAAGGGAACCTAAACCTCATGTTGATAGTGACAGTTGACAGTGAAAACACTGCTGAAATCGAGTGTGAGACAGAGGTGTTTCCAATAGCCACAGGATGTCCTTGGGACAGAGTCTGCATCCCAATGAGCTGGGTGCCCCTCACAGTACATTAGAAAGAAATTAGTGAGGGTTGGACACAATTATAATGTCAGAGATCCATTGTTCTGGCTCGGAACCATGTCATATTGAGCAAAAATTAGCTTGCTTACAAACACAGAGCAGATAATTTCCAGACCTAGCATGACGCTTCTCTCCACCTTTCTCCTTCCTCCCACTGCTCCTTTTTGTTTAAAGTGCAGCTTTGAGACTCACATCCCATCTCAGCTGCATTGTCAGGACAGCTAATGAACTGGGGTGGGATGGGGGAAAAAACCACAGTGGAAATGGGGTCATGGAGAGGTTAAACTTCATGAATTTATTCATTGGGATTCAGCTCATGCCCTCCTGAAATGAGATGTCATCATTAAAATTGTGGATGACACTGTTGCATAACGATGCTGGAAGGACATGAAGGAAATAGTATTTGTTTAGACTTTAATATATGACTGAGATAAGAAAACAAGCCCAAATTGTACCAACCATGTCAGAAACATACTGAAAACAATCTGTGTGAGGTGTTTGTAAGGGAGAAATGCTCCAATTTAATTTAAACAAACCCCAACAACAGCAACAACAAAAAAACAAGCAGGATATCAACATTCTTTTCTACTTTTCTGGAATTATGAGATGTGAGCAGCATGAGTGTCTTGGGAATACAATTACTGTTTATTCCATCACAGTACTTTTGATATAGCAGACACTGACTGTGTTTTTAACAGAGGAAAACTGAAAAGGGGAGAAAGCAGAGTTCCAGTCAATTGTGGTGGAGCCTGGAAGGGCCAGGCTAATCGGAGGTGTGACCTGGAGCTGAGCAAAGGCTCACAGGGGTGGAGGGTGGCCCAAAGAGCCATCCTTCCCCTGACCCAAGGCAGAAATCATCCATTGCTGAGGCAGACCTGGCAGATGGCTTTCTGGCTTCTCCAGAAAGCCTTGGAATCCTCCCCCCACAAACACTTGGTTTAGAGCATTATTATCTTCTATTCTTAGGTGCTTTTCAAGTGGCTGAAAGAAGTCTGCCTTGCTATAGCATTGCTGAGTGCATCAGTTTGTTCATCCACAATAAACCCTTTTCTCTTTGCCCTCTGTGTATTAAGAACTTTGATCTTACCCCACCCTCAGTTTTCTGTCCCTTTATCTTGCATCACCCTTCTCTCATGCTCATCTCAGGGTGTCTCCTGGCTCCCATCTCCCTCCAAATTCCCACTTAGGTCCCATCACTTAAAACATCTCCAGCCCTTCCTGGCTCGTTGCAGGGTGCAAATCTAACAAGCCAATTCTCAATTTGTACATCCAGCTCATTACAACTGGAAATCTCGGTGGTGAATGGTGTTTTCCCAACCATCCTTGAGACTGCCTTAATTCTCCAGAATTTATGGGACTCTGAAGGTAAGCGAGTTGCCCACGGAAAGGCTGCTGGCTCATCAGTGAGATTTACAGCCCACTAATGACTCCATGCTAAAGTAAATACAGAATGGCTGGGCCACTGAGGAGCTGTCACAGGAGAAAACTGACAGCAGTTTCTGCTCCTCTCCAAAGCCTCTTTTGCTCATGATGTGAAAACAAAAGAAAACAAAAGAAACAAAGCAAAACAAAACAAAACAAAACACCTAAACAAACCTAAAAAACCCCAACAAAACCCAGCCCAGCCTGGTCTGTGTTTCAAGAGGAGACGTGAGTTATAACAAAATGGAATCTTTCCAGTTCAAGGTAAAGCTCAAGCTTCTGGTGCTCTGCTTTAAATGTCATTGGTGAGATGAAAGGAAGTCAGGTCTGAATAAATACTGTGGAATGCTAAACAGGATTTCTACCAAACAATAACTAAGTGCCCCGCAGAAGAAAGCCTGCTTGCTGATTATCCTCCAGTGCTGTCTAATTGCCATCCATTGTATCCTGACTCTCCTGCTCAGAACAGCCTTGGTTTTACAGCTGAGGAAACAACATATAGGAGCAACATCCCAGGAGATACCGACTGGATGGGCAGGGAAGGGAAGTGTGCACACATCCAGCAGATAAACCAGGCTGTAAATTGATTTTAATGGAACGGAGATTTCCTAGGAAACAAAAACCCTGGTAATTTTCTAGCAGCACCTACGGAGCTTTCTCTGCTCTGCACTGGTGATCCCTGCTTGGATTTGGTATTGATCTGGGAGAGATTGACTTTCTGGATAGCCCTTATCACCACACTTCATTGGTTTTGTACTCCTGAGCTCTCAGAGGTGTTGCTGTACCCCTGCTTCTGGATCCTTCCTCTTCTAATCAGCTACCCTGGGAAAGAGAGAGACTGTAAATCGATTTTTCTTTTCTTCGAGCATTATCAGATGAAGAAAATACCATATTTCTCAGTGATATTAGTTAATAAATGGTAGTGCATCAGAAGATGAGAAACTTTTTAATCAGAGCAGCATCTGCAGAGCTCCAATGCTGAGAAGTGCCATGCGCCTGAAAGGCAAACCTGCCTTTGATAAGAGCACCTCACACATTGAAAAGAAGCTATTTCCCACTTGTCTCCTTGCATTTAAGGACTGAAACTGCATAACCTTAAGCAAGACAGCCAGAAAAGACAGGTGCTTTTAGTAGCACTTTGAGCCTGGGTGACTTTTTCAGAATACTCTATGAGCTGAGGGATTTTTTTTTTGAAGCTCAAGTAAACAGGAAAAAAAAATAATCGGTGCAGAGAGGCAGGATAAAAAACTGACCTGAAAAATATCACATAAATGGAACTGCAAACACTGATCTTAGTAAAAACCTGGAGGAAAATGCCAGCCAGAATTACACATTACCTGAATAGAGCAAAGCACTTTTTTCCTTATAGCTGCTGCAGCTTCTTTTCTACATCTACAGTAACAGGGTATGTTTTACATTCCAGGTGTCCTCAGCCCACTCACTTCACTCCTTGAGCCATTCAATCTGGAATTTGTTCCGTGCAAATTGTCCGTACATGATGGGCAAGAAACAGAATTCTGCAGATTGTGACAAATTAGTCCATTTGCTTTCATTTGCTGTCAAGTATTGCTTGGAGATGGAGGAGGTTGGAAAGTGGAACAGCGAAGATTTTCCAAGGAAATGGCAGAAATTTGCAGACATAAGCACATGAAAGCTGAACTGTAAGGTGGTGGTAGGGTACAAACTGCTGTCCAAACTACAGACAGTTAGGGCAAGGAAAATCTGTGTCAAAGAAGGAAATCTGGGGGGAAATTAAGGCTGAGATACTCCTGGAAGACCTAATTCTGCCAAGGGGCTGTTTGAAGTGGGCAGCTGGTAAGTAGGGCTTGGAGCGAGGTACAGAAATGTCATAAAATTACTTCTTTATTTTGAATAATTTCACTTTTCCCACAAAAAATTATGATGTTGTTTCAGGGACTCCTACAAGCCAGAACAGAGCAAGCCAAAATCAGCAAGCCCCATAACTCACTTCCTTTGAGGAAGGCAAGATTTGGAGTTTCAAAGCCTCAATCATCTGGTCTCTCTGAAGGCACTGCTTTTTCCTTCTGCCCTTGAAATCCTGTTTGAAACCCATGTTAAATCATTTAAACTGAAGGATGATAGATTTGGATTAGGTATTAGGAGGAAATTCTCCCCTGTGGGAGGGTGAGGCACACTGGAACAGCGTGCCCAGAGAAGCTGTGGATTCCCCATCCCTGGAAGTGTCCAAGGCCAGGCTGGATGGGGCTCTGAGCATCCTGCACTGGTGGAAGGTGATCCTGCCCATGGCAGGGGATGAGAACTGGATGATATTAGACATTCTTTCAAACCAATCTGTGCTTCTGTGATCACTCTGTGATGATTCCATGCTGATTTTATTCCCATTCCAGGCACAGCCAGTAGGGACAGAAGGAAGGTGGCTGTGCTCCGTGGCCATGGAATGATGCCAAGGTGCTGCTGGATCATTCACTGCTACTAGGGACAGAACATGTGCATGGACTGGGAAGTGTTTCACAACAGTGCATTTCATACACAGATAGAAATTACAACTGCTCCTGACTCCAATCCACAATCTTGATCTGAGCTTCCTCCAAGAAGGAAAATAAAAAGTTGGCATAATGAAGTTATGCCTGACCTCAGATTTTATACAGAGAGGCAAGAATCAGAAGGCAGAGTTCTGGGATGACAAGAACTGCCTTACATTCCCATTTCTGGCAACTTTTGTGTGGTGTCCCTGCGTGCCCTGCTTTCTCCTTGTAAACAGAGCCTGCAGTGCTCACCCTCCCAGAGGTGTTCTGTCACCAGAGATTGCTGTGGGCATTTAGAACTGCCTGGGAAAGTTTGTGGGTTTTGTTTCCTAGAGAATAACCAGGATGTGCAGCTTCTACTCAGCTTTGAGGTGTTTACACGTGGCTGTTCAGCTCAGCCCACTGCCAGGACAAAGCTCACGAGGGCTTTGGGAACCTCCGTGTGTTTATTGTCCCTTGACAGGCACGATAATTAGGCTGCAAACACAACATGTTTGGATCTCCTGGCACTTATTCTCTTATTCTCTCTCTCTGTTATTCTCTTACAGGCAATTTCTACCCCAGTTGCCCCCTTGCACCTGGTGGAGAAGGAGGAGGAGGGAAAGAGATCTGAGCAAAGACACAATTCCTTAAACCCTGCTCCATCTCTCTGGGACCTGAGGAGAAAATAAAACAGGAGAAAAACTCCCTCAGGGAGATGTGACCAACCCAGTCAGTGGAAAGTGTCCTTGTTCATGGCAGGGGCTTGGAAATAAATGATGTTTAAAGCCCCTTCCAACTCAAACCATTGTCTAAGTCTGTGAAATTCAAGGAGCAGAAATGCTATGCAGAACCACATGGTTGTTGGTCCAAAGAGCTGTTCTTAAAGGGCCTGAGATAAAAGATGAAAATGGACTTTATTCCCAATCTAACTCTCCTTTGCTCAATCATTTTTCTAGTTTCAGAAGTTCAGGGAATAGTCTCTTGTTTTTATGTAGGTGATTAGATGGTGTTTCTAGCGCATTGCAATTGTGTGATTTGATACAGATTTATGTGAGAAAGCTCTACTTTGCCTTTGTGCGCTCCACTTGTATGAAAGTTTGCTGCAGATTCATTTACCTCCAGAAGGCTGCACTGGTCTGACGGGTGCACACTGACAAAAAATTCATTGCACTTGATTTCCAGGACAGCCAGTTTATTACTCATCATTTTTTTCCTTTACTCTGCTTTCCCCCCCATAGTTTGGTTCATTAATCTTGTCCTTCCCATCCTCTCTCCTTGTCCTACACGCCATGCTCTCAGGATTCCTGTCTGATATATAACAGGGAACAACTACTTTTACAGCTGCCTTTGACACTGCAAGTAGAAGCAAAAGGGTGATGAAGCTTCAAATAAGTGCCACAGGTGCCTGTAAGTTGATTTTTAGTTTTTCTGTCATTTTTTCTTGATTTGAAATTAAAGGGAAATCAAACAACCCAATGCCTCTTAGATGACGTTTAAGGTTCCTTTCAATACAAACCATTCAGTGATTCTGTGCAGGGCTGTGAACAGACAGCTGGTGCTCACCAGCTCCAAAAGTTCCTTTCTGTGAGGCAAGTCTCTTAGCAATGTCATTTCTTCTGCTGTGGAAAACCCAATTATTATCACTCCTGCTTCTCAGATTTGAGTAGATTTACACCAAAAGTTTTAAAGCAACAAATGTTAAAAGACAAAAAAATGAAAGAATGAAAGTGTTACCATGTGAATATTATTTGCTGTCATACACACCCAGTGGTTGTTAAAACTGGGAGAGGCAGCAGCCTCACAAAGCTCCACCAATGCTCTTGGCCTTCAGCAAGGAGGGGACAGCTCAGGAGGCAGCAAATCCAGTTGGCAAGATGCTCCAGCATGACTGCAGCTGTTTTCAAAGAGCAGCAGGCCCAGGGCAGGCTCTGGTTGAGTGCCAGGCTCCATCCAGCCACTTTTTAATGGTCACTTTTCACAACCCATTGCCCTGCTGGTGCCACTGCTGCCTTTCCCCCCAGCTCATTCAGGTGGAGACCTTTGGTTCAGGGCTAGCTCTGCTTTAAACAGCTGATTTCAGCCACATTTCTTCCCTTTCTTGTTTGAAATCTGTCTGAAGGCAGATCCTGTCTTTGCCCCTCGTGGCATCCAGCCCCTCGGTGCCAGCTGTCCCAGCACAGCTGTGGGGCTTTATTTAATACAAATCTGCAATTGGGAAATCCTCTGGGTGCATTCTTTTCAAGCCATGGAGATGTCTGTCCTTCAAACAGGACATCAAATTGTAAATAATGTCCCTTGTCTTTGCAGCAAGAGATGACCCTCAGTTAATAGGATGGCAGAGTTCATACGCTACCCGATAATTAAAAACCAAGGAGAAAGACTGAGCACTTGAAAGGGTTCCCCACTGTGACAAATTCCATGGATTATAACACTTTCATACTGCTCTAAAACACCACCATGTTGGCTGTAAATTCTCCAGCAAGGGTAATGATTTGTAGGAGATCTTGCCTTTCATTTGTTTTGCAGTCTGATGCCCAATCCCCTCTGCAAATGAAAGCACGATGTTCCATCGCTTGATCAATTGATCCAAAACTTATCTTAAAGAAGCAGCTCTGCTCCCCCTCCAGTGCCTAATTTCAGTTGTCTAATTAAAGCAATATCATTTGCATTTTTGAGGTATGTGGCTTTTGGTCTGCACAAATAAACACCATGTCTGTGATTTAATTCTCTTCTTTTTTTCCTCTAGCAGCTCACTTTTAATATCTTTCTGTTCATTGGCTTCAGTTTATTTATGTTATCTTTATTTTTAATTGAGTATCACAAACACTCTCATCCCTCCTTCCACCATAATTTTTTTTTCCTCATCTGCCAGCAGTTTCTTAGCACAAAACCCTAGGTAAATCCCACTTCACAGTAGATAGCATTTCAAATCTTCATGGGCTCAACCTTTACATTCCATTTGCATCTTTGTTAACCTTGGAATAGACCAGATTCCCAGCTTCTTTTCTTTTTCTCTTTTTTTTTTTTGGTCTAAATTCTCATGAAAGGGACCACTCCTCCCATCCTCCCATTTCCTCCTGAGATTAATTGAAATGCAGCCATCTAAACCCCTATAATTTGTTTTGAAGCCAGCTATTTCCTCAAACAGTTGCAGAAGATGAAAGTTGTTGATAGGAGCTGCAAAGGCTTTTTTTTTTCCATGTTCCATTGCTCCATGCCACTTTAAATCCCTGGCTTTGCTCCCATATCTCCTGACACAAGTATCTGAGCTCCCATGGATAAAACCCACAGGGCTCACAGGGTCTTTAGGCTGACCTGCCGGGGGTTTGGTTTGCTTTCTGCTGAGCAGGATGGTGATGGGCTGTGATTGCAGCAGCAGAGGAGCTGAGAGCAGGGTTTTCAGCATTTAGGGTTATCATTTCACATGCCACTGCAGGGGTCACATTTTTCCACCCCTTCCCAGCCTGAGCAGCTGCTGAGCCAGCTCTGGCAGAGCCCTGTGTGCAGGGCAGGAAGGATGGAGGGGTTTCTGCTTCAGCTTGTAAAAATAACCAGTGACAAGGCACACGGATTGAGCATGGGAATTCAAGGCAGCACAGGGAATAATAGGGCAGATCTAGGCAGAAAGGAAGAAAATTTTTGGGATGAGGGTGGTGAGACAGTGACGCAGGTTGCCCTGAGAGAGGCAGGAGATGCTGCATTCCCAGAAACATTCCAGGCTGGCTTGGATGGGGATTTGAGCAACCTGGTCTGGCAGAAGGTGTCCCTCTGCCCTGGGGTTGATGAGCTGCAAGATCCCTTCCAACCTGACCCATTCTGTCATTCCATGCTTCTATAATTTTACCAAATTGATTGGAAGATTAAAACCTGCCTTTGATATCTGCATGGCTGTACTATCAAAAGCTATCCTCTTCCTGAAGGCAGCACGTGCCCAGACTCTCAGGAGAAAGCTCCTGCTCCTTTTTGTTGTCCCTGCAGTCAGCTTGATTTCATCTGAGTCATTCCCATTCTCTGCATGTCCTGCTCCGCATACGCTCGCTGCCAAATTTACATCCTAAGCTGGCTGTGTCAAACCCTTCTGCACAATTATTTTCTTTTCTCCTGCTCAAATTTAGATGTTTTCTTTCTGGGACTGAATCCTAATTTCCTTTTGCTTGTTGCTGCCCTTAGTTTTTGGTGTGTTTGGGGTGGGGGGTGTTTTCATAGTCCTGTTGGGAGGCTGCTATGTTTCTGTTCCATCAGTTTTCCACACAACTGACCATAAAATTAATCCTACATTCCTAAAACCTTTCAGAGCACTGTAAAAATTACCAGTGGGTCCATTTATTTGCTGTACAGGGTTGTTTTTTTAAGAAATTGTTTTATTCTTTTTTTTTTCCCCCTGTTCTTTTCTAGTGCTTTGCATCTCAATGCTCCCATTGGTAAAAGATAAAAGGGACATCTAAGGGTCACATAAGCAGGGAGACATGTAACCACTGGGCTCTGAATCATGTTTTTTTCCTCTGCTTTTGTTTCCACTGGCATTGGCAGTGTTCATAACCCAAGAGAATCTGTTAGAAAATGGTCTTCAAAGTGCAATTCTGCTGCTGCTTGACTGGATTCATCCATGGGTTTTTTGGCCGTCACTGAAGCGTCAACTTGAAAATCACTGAAAACCAACAATTTCTAATGAGTGAGACTTTACCAAGAAGGTATTTAAATAAAGAACAACAAAGTCCACTTTTCCCTCCACCCCAGCTGCTTTTGATCCCATTGAATGCTGTCAAACGGGTTGGAGTCATGCGTGAAGTTTGTCACTTCTGAGCTGCTGACGGAACCTACCTCAACGCGCAACACGCCATGAATTCTAAACAGTTTTATTGAAATTTATTGAAGAATTGCCATCTGCCACAGAGCACTGTTCTTCCCAAAGGCAACGGGGAAAAACAAGGCAAAGTGGCTGCATCTTGTCATTAGAAATTTTATTTCTGGGAAGTGTGAACATTCCAGTGGCTCAATAAAAGTAGTCACTGTGCCATATTCAGCTCATCTGTTCCAGCACAAGTTTGGTACTGAAACACAATTTCCCACTTTCTGTGGTTCTACATGCATAAATAGGCAAGAGGAATAAATTTTCTTCAGTCTCACAGTTTTATGAAAACTTCATAGCTGACAAGACTGGCCCTCTTGTCTTCCAGATTTGTAAAGGATACTCTCAGTTTCCCAGCACGTTTCCATCAATACTGCACAGTGACTGCTGCCCATCATGGACCCATCCGTGGTTTCACACATCAGGAGGTGTAACATCTCACTTAGAGATTCCTTCAGATTCCAGAATGTGACTCAGGATTTTATTTAGCATTGTACTGAACACTTTTCCCAAGGTATCAAAATGGTTTGGGTTGGATGAGACCTTAAAGAACTGAGAGTTCTGACCCTCCTATTTTGGGCAGGCACACCTTCCACTAGACCAGGTCCATCAGAGAAGAGAATAATCAAGCAGAATACTAGATCTCTCTGCAAAACTTAAGTTTTACTATCAGAAATATGTTTATCATTTACTGAAGAGCATCTGTTATAAAATAAACATTCCAAGTACCACAGTGTCACTACTTCACTATGTGCTTCAGACCATGTTTCCCAAGGTAATGTAAGGATGCATACTCATGGGGATTGGCATTTTTGTGGTAAGATATTAAATGGAGATTTTTTTTTTGCTTTGTTTTAACCTTCAAACCCACTACAAATTCCAGTATCATTTTAAGTGGTGAAATGGAGAAGGTCCTTTTTAATTCAGTCTCTCTGCCTATTCCATGCTAGAAAGAAGAGTTATTTTCTTTGGAGACTAATGCTTCGATAAGATCTGTCTGTATCCACCTATCTGATAAGCTGGGAACTCGAGATCCAAAGTCACCTTTCATTTTACTTACTCCTTTATCTGTCTGTGGTGCAGGATCTGGGGATACAGTTACTCCAAAGTCTTCAGAATATTTTCTCAGCCATAATTTATAAATTAAATCCCAACAGAAGTATCTTTGTTAGAGTAAAAAAGAATTAAGATTTTCTGGAAATAATAATTTTAAAAAAAGGTTTTATAGGACCAAAAGTTGTAAATCATATCTCCCAGGGATATCTCTTGGCATTTGGAGTCCAAAACACAAAGTTTTGCCACTCTTGCTCCCTGGCCACATGTGCTGCACTGGCCTAACATTTTGACTGGACAAGTAAGAGATTGGTTAGTTTGGAAAGCATTAACCAGGCTAACAAGCTGTTCTTGGCCCACATAAGTCGATAGTTACCTTCTTAATTTGTAACAACATTTTGTGTAAAACACCTTGGACTAGGATTTTGAGATGCACCTGTTCCCAGTACTGTATTTTGATCTGACCACCTGACTCTAATTTAATGTTTAATGCTCTGTTTTGAAATTCAGGCTTGCTACTTCAAAAGAAAATGGCCTGGAAAGACGATTTAAATAAATAATGATCAGTCAGTTATTATTATTCAAGAGAGGCTACAACATAATGTATATTTTAACACCAATGGGGTTTATGTAATGAAATTATTGTACTAGTAATGCAATTACTAAAAATTGCCTGACAAAACACAGTTTAGGCCTATTTGTTTATTTATTTTTTATATTGTTATCTGTATCTAAAGCAAGGCTTTTCAGATCCTCTGCCTGGCATTTTTTATGCTCTGATTTGACCACATCTTGCCTTCCCTGATTAACTCACATTGATTTCCGACCCTACCTCCTCCATTTAAGCTTCAAGATTAAAAAGGTTGCCTAGCTTGTCCCTGGGCATGCCCTCTCCATCTCTTTTTATCAGACCAAGTCATCAGAGAGGAGGAATCACAGGAATCTCACTCTGGGCTCCTTGAGCCATTAAAGCTTGACCTGTGACTCTGGCATTCCTCACGTCTCCTGTGCAGCCATTCCTCTGCTGCCACAGAAATTCCCAGTCCTGCTGGCAGCCATGGCCAGCTGCTTTGATCACCTGCCTTGCAGGGCAAGCTTCCTTCCAGAGAGCTGACCATGGGAAAGGTGGCTTTTATATTTTTTTCCCTTAAACACTGAAAACAAAAACTGCATTTCCATTCCTGACCTACCACCTTCTTGTGGTTACATCATCTTCAATACAAAGGCCTATCCCTAACCTTGTTCCCTGTCTAACACTAGACTTTCACATGTACTTCACACTTCTCCTATCCTTTATACAGCTGCATGAATATTTACACAACCATATGATAATTTCCATTTTCAGATGCCTTTTGTTTTCATTAATTTTTTAGAAAAATTGTTCTGGCTCTTTGTTTCATGAACACAACCTTACAAATGCTACTGAGAAACAAATCAAAACAAATTACATAAGGAACACAGCCTGAGAAGTGCCAAGGTTTTCTTTTTTGCACTGCACATGCAAAGTTTGTCTAGTTAATTAAGAACAAACACAGCACAACTAGCTCCTACAACAGGAATTTAATTTCCTTGAAACTAAATAAAGACCAAACAAAACCGTTCTTGTTACGATTCCCATCTTCAAAGGAGTTTATTTATTTCCTTTATAGGTCTGGACAGCCTTGAGCTTTCTGTGTTTGGATTAAATCAGATCCAGAATCCTCCTGTCCCTCTTAGCTGTAAACAATGTTGAAGTGGGAATGATACCTCAGGATTGCAGCTGAAGTCAGTGGGATTAGGTGGGAAATGTTGCCAAGAAGTTGGAGTAGCCCTGGCCTGGACTGCAGCATCACAGTTCCCTGTCATTTGCTGCATCTGTTCCATCCACAGCAAACCAGCACAGCTTGGACACGAGAGTGTTGGTCAGTCTGTGTGATGCACTCAGTGACTTTCTCCATTTCCTCTTTTTTTAGATCTTAAAACTGAGAGCTGCACCTCCAAGCTAAAAAATTTAAAATACTTTTGCCCACTATGTTCTTATTTGTAAAGGGTTTGCATCCTTCACAGACTGCTAAAATAAATCCCAGCACCAAGTCTAAATTTTATCCAATTGTCACTTTATTTCTTTGAAAGCTCTTGATGGTGCAGCTAGGTGGGAGAAATGAATCCAGCCCAGGAGTGATGAGTGCTGGATGTCTGGAGAGGACCCCAGGGCAGCACAGAGAGACACCTGGCATGCATTTCTTGTTTGAGGATATTTTGGGGTGTCTTGGCATGCAGAAACTTCGCCTCTAATTCGCCAGGTGATTTCACAGGGATTTCTGTGAAAGCTAGAATGAAGGAGAGTGGGAAAATTGATTTCATGATATCTTCCTGTTGTCTGCTGGGGTTACTGAATTGTTTTTGGTGTGGGTTTTAAAAATAGTGTGGTATGTGAAAAGTTCAGTTTTCATCACAAGGTAGGGCCTTCACTTCAGAAAGAGTGTCCCAGAAATTTAACAGCCTTGGCATCTTGTAGCTCCTGCAGCCTAGAGTGCTCCAGCCCACCAGTAACCTGGTTTAAATAATTCCTTGGTAGAACACAGGTCATGCATGGCATCCTTTCTTCAAACTGCTTTTTATGCCATTAAAGTAAATAAATACTGAACAAATTGGATTGCTAGTGATAAGCAGAGTAAAACGGTGTTTATAAAGAAAATTTTGATGAATTATCCTCCGAACTCTGCTTAGGATGAAGAAATCCATGAAGAAGAAAATGCTAATTTCATTTTAAATTAAGATTAGTTATAAATGTATTTTAGTACTTTTGGAACAAGTAAAGCCAAGATTGCCTGTATTAACTTAGAATGGATAACCTTTCAATTATTAAAGTAGAAATTACAATTACAATCTGAAATATGTTGAAAACATGCTATACATAAACTGTTTTTGTAGAGCCCAGGAAGATTACTGTCCTCCTTGAACAGGGAATTTTCCTGCCCTTGCTCTGTGATAAACACTGGCCAGAAGAAGCAGAAATCTCACACCAGGGCAGTGCCATGCTGAGAGTGCTGCACTTGATGAACAGGAGGCTGATGAGATCCGTGATGGCATTACCTGAGGAGAGCACAATCGTCATGGAAAACTTTAACAGTTATTTTAAAATCATTTAAAAAAAGGAGTAATTCTCCTCAGTGTACACTGATGTGTGAGAAATTCTGTTCTCCAAAAGCCATTTCTTTTAATGAAAATGATACTTAATTTATGTAGCTAGAATCATTTTAAAACACTTTTGATTCCATTTTTTATCGTAATTGTTACAAATATCTGATCATTTTTAGCTTTTAAAAGCCAGAAAAGGTGCAAGCTTGTCACTAAATTCTATCATCATACCAGGCATGTTTTGCAGGTTGTCTGCTTCTTAATCTCTTCTTATAATTGCAGAAATAATTGCACGTAGCCTCATTTGCACGGTACTTCCAGATCCAGGGGGGAATACACTATAAAAGCATTAAGTGTTATCTTACTGGTGACAAGTATATTACAAATAGCTTAAAATCTTGCATGGAGAAAATGCTGCCAGACCTGAAAGTAATTTTTATTGCATCCTTTTCATATTACACAGGCAATAATATATCTGCCATAAAGCTTTAAGACATGCCTTTTTTTTTTTTTTAATTAGATGTAATTTTGCAATTAGTTCCAGAGTATAGTTCAAGAGACAAATGAAACCTATAAAAGTATTTAGCTGTTAACTCTGTAGCACGCATGATGGTTCAAACATTACCAAACTGAATTTCCAGCCATCCTCTGGGATTGCAGGCTGGCCATGAGATGTTGGTGAGCCTGGAGAAGTCATTCTTATGCTCTGAG
>PYHW01010827.1:228878-396072 GCA_013186435.1 Turdus rufiventris | reverse complement strand
CTGTCCCACTCTGGGGTCTGGGAAAGCCACACAGCCCACCACTGAAATGGTCTGCTTGTTTTCCTAGTGAAGGAAATCAGGAAAAGTCACATTTGGATGGGAAACATTTCCAAAAGTCAGAGTTAGTCACAAGGAAGGTTTGGGCACGATAACTCTGAGGAGGAAATCCTATCAGTGTGAGCAAGAGCTAGAATAAACAAGTCACTACAAATACTTCTTTCCCCTTTAATAAATATTTGACTGAGGTCATCAACCTCGCCTGAACTGTATTTGATAACACAGATCATTCTTCCCTCTTACAGCTGAAAAGTGGGTTTGCTTGTTTTAGAAATCAGAGCTGGCAAATCTGTTTGAACCCAAAATCTGTTTTCTCTCTGTACATCAGCAAACAAATAAGAACTGTTAGTACTCAGGTATACTGCAAAAATCTGGTTACATGGTCACTATTCTTGTTAATCAAAGCTTGTTAGTGAATATTTATTCTCTATCCCAGCCCAAAAATCAATTTTTTTCTGAGAAGTCATGATGCTCACAGACAACCCGAACTTGAGCAGTTCCCAACTGCATCACCACATCACTGATGAGGCAAAAGAGATTAAGGGACATGGTTCTCCACTTTATTTGTCTCATTGACACTGTTTGGTTTATAGGAAAGGAATAATTCAAGTATTCCTCTGGTCCAAATGGTTTTTCTTTTGTTTCAATACACTTAATGTGATGAAGGTTGGGAACAAACCTGAGAAGCACTGAAATTGGTTATGACTGATTGCAGTGTGTTCCACTCACCTTTGCTTTATTCCACTTCACCTCTGCTTTCTGAATTTTCTACCTAAATATCAGACCCCAGCCTGGGGCTGCAAAACCTCTCTGGCCAGCAGAGAGAGCTGGGATTTTTTTCAACCAGCCCTTGGCTTTTGAATGTTTTCACAGCTATCAGTTTCTTGGCATTGCTGCAAGATTATTTTCTTGCTCCACATATCTGTAAGTACATGGTCTCTTTTAAAACATCAAAATATTCAGTCCTAAAGAGACAGAAGCTGTCATGTATGAGTTTGGGGGAGATCTGTGTGATTTCCCAGGCAAGTGTGGCAATTGTTGCTCAAATCCTGCGAGGTTTGCACAGGATGTGCTCTGCTCCACTCTCTAAAGCACAACAGAGCTGATAAATCCCGAGGAAACTGCACGGATTCCTGGGAACCAGAAACCACAACAGCCTCCTTTTCCTTGCTCTGATGCTGCTGGAGCAGCAGCTTCTAAAAATGTCATGCTTCTATCTGTAATGCAGTGTTTCCCACAGCCAGAGATCTCACAGGAAATACAGCAAAGCTGTTGCAGCTCCATGTGAGAGACTCAGTAAAATATATTATGTCCTAAAAGCTAAAGAAAAACATGGCACAAATTACCAGGCTGCCTGAGAGACAAGGTGTTTGATAATTTCCTTATCTCAAACTGTAAATTGGGTACAGAGAGCACTCAGAAATCAGCAAAGTTTGCAGATTAAAATCCCACCACCATTTATTTTAGCTGAGGAAAGGGCATTATGGGCTGGTGCTCCGTAAGGAACCCCAAAGGGAGGGAAAAAATCCTCAGACCCCAACAATTTTGTGCTTACCATCCCATCTGCTGCCTTTACCACATCAAGTCTCCCCTCCACAGGCCATGACATAGATATTTAAGAGAAGGAAAATTTCTCAAGCATTTTTCCACTGCTCTATTTCTTCTAATTTTATTTTAATCACTTTCTCGGTGTGTTCTCAGTAGATCCAGAGAGTGAGCAAAGCCTTTCTGTGGCTAATCTACTGACCATAAATCCTCAGGCAGTAGTGAAAGCTTGTGTGACCTCATGGATAAAGTGTTTGCTTCATATTTTGAAGGTCATAAATTCAAATCCTGTTAATAGTCTCTTTTTATTAAATGTCTCATAGCTTATTTTCAGTGGTATAATTACACCACTAGGCCAGTTAATTATTACTGAATTCCTCCAGCAACAGCAAAAAGCGCAAACTAAAAACAGCTTAGAAAGTAATACTTACAAAATGATTAGCAATTTAAACAGTCCTATTGAAATGAGACAATTAAGTTTAAGTAGTGCTCTCATTAGAGTGATTTTCTGTACTCATAAGGGCACAGGAGCCTTATAAACTTGGTGGGAACTGGGGAGCTCCATGCATTTCCATGAGTGCAAGCGTTCCACGGCTGGGCTCCTGTGTGTGCACCTGATGAAAGGATTTGGGCTGGGGGAATTGATAAGCAGGCACATGGGAGAAGTCAGTCAGAGATTTATTTTCTGTACCAGACTCTCGTTTACCTTGCTGAAAGAGACACCACAGGCCTTTCCTGGGTTTGTTGGGAAGGGCAGCTCTATGCAAATAATACCTTGTTGTGAGCCCGTATTTCTTGGGGATGTGAGAACATAACCCAAATAAAACCTCTCTTCTGTGGGCCTTTGTGGTCGTTCTGCTTCATTAAGTAGCTGTGGCACTTTGGGTGGAAATACCTCGATTTTCCCAACATTTATTTCTTGGGGGCTCAGTGCCAGTGCTTTGGCTTACACTAAATAATGCTTAACAAAATAAATAATAAGCCATGGAAAATGTATATATATAAAGTATAGCTACGTGATAGAAAGTCAGCCTGTGTCCTTTAGTGTTTTTAAAAGGGATTTCTGATTACCAGTTGTGTTTTATTTCCCCACAGCTTCTTTCTTTATAATGCAGTGATGTCAGGCAGCATGGAAATGACAAATAATTCAAGTGGCTCCCTGCGCAAGCTGAGGCAAGCCCAGCCTGGCTGTCACTCCTGGAGGGCTGGGTGAGACCCTGAGAGCTCTGTGCTCACCAACAGGCGTGTGCCAAGAGAGGGGCATGGAGCTGGGGAGGAGAATTTGTCCTTGCCCTGCAGGACTGCAGCTCTGCCAGCTGGATGAAGGGAGCCTTCAACAGCTGCCAAAGCCTAAAGCAAACCAGCCCTGAAGGGTTTTTATACCTGCATTAAAGTGTACAGCTTTGTACTTACAGAGCAGGGCTTTTTTTGTGACAATTTTATCTTAACGTGTCAGAATTTAAAAAGAAATGAGTGGCATGAATAAGGAAACAAATGCATTCTTTCCAGAGGTGACTTTCAAACTAAAGCCAGGACCATTTGTCTTGAAGCTCATTTCACATTGGGATGTTTCTCACAATATGTTAAGCCCTAAGGGGAATGCTAAGATGAAAAATGTGTTTTAATTATTTCGTATGGGTTAAACAAAGAGACTTGAAACTTTATCTCTTCTTTCTACAGCCATCCATGCATGAAATTAGGAGAATTCTATAATGCACACAGCAGAGAAAGAGAGTACCAGGAGTACAATGATGTTGAAATCCAGCACAAACTCCGCACTGGATACAGAGGGGAGCAGCTTCTCTGCGTGGAAGTAATCCCACAAAATTCCCTTGTAAGGTCTGTGTACAAGACAGCTGTGTGTCCCTGAGTTGCTTTGCCTTGCATTAAAGATTGAATTAATTGCCAGTGGCAGAGAGGAATCTATGAGAGCAAGCTGAAGCTGTTGGTGATAATTTCACAGGTGAGGATTTGCTTTCACCATCTATGATACAGTGTGGAAATGCTTGGGTATCCCAGAGATGTGGGACATAATGTCTGGGGCAGGAGGAGAAGTGCTTTCATGTCTGCTTTCCTTCTCTGGGGAAAAAATCCCAGAATCACAGAATGGTTTGAGTTGGAGGGAACCTTGGAGATGTGGTTCCAGTCCCCCTGCCATGGACAGGGACACTTCCCCCAGACCAGATGGATCACTGGTGTGGTCTGTGCCCTCCAGGCTGCATGGCTGAAGCCAAAGAAAGTCAAAATTCCCTTCTCCCAGAGCAGCAGAGGATGAAATAACACCCCAAAAGTGCTCAGGGATTGTGCTGAGCTCTGCTGCAGCCACTGCCAGTCCTGCCTTGGGGTGCAGGGGTAATGGGAATGAAATACCCATGAGCTGGGGGTAGCAAATGACATTTTGGAGTGCTCTCTGGGGAGAGATGAGCGATTTTCAGCCACCTCTGTGCTGCTGTACACAAATGTGCAATCAGTAAAGGCAACCTCAATGTTATGTTTTCACTGGGAATTTCAAACACCTGTTATATCCCAGAGGGATTGGACACAGCCTGTGTGATGAAGATTGGCTTTCCTTGTGCACTAGCACACTTTTTGATCATTTCTCCTTAATTAAAATGTAGCTCCACCAATGACTAACTGACTCGAAAAATCTACTGTCACAAATTTTAATTTATAAGATGTTGCTTGTCAAAGAAATTTTCTTTGTTGGTTACATGATTGAGTGCCAAGTGATCGCTCTTTTATTTCCAGAAGACTTTTTTAAATGGGGAAAAAAATTAGAGATGATATTAGAATAGCTAAATAGGGTTCATGAGTAGCAAGAAACCAGAACTGTATATTAGAATACAAGCTGAGAAAATCATTCATTTGAAATTCAATTAAGAAAACTATATGATGCTTTCAATTCTTTTCCTATGTTTTATTTATCATTTATTAACTTTTTTGTTCCCTAAATCATAATTCAAAAAGTCCTGAAAGGAAGAAAGTGCAGTTAAATTGGTATACAAGTGTGTTATATACACAGAAACGCCTTAAAACTTAACTGGGTTTCTTTAGTCTTGGCTTGGATGATCTTTCCTGAGGTTGTAGAATATATAATCCACTGCCAAGAAAGAATCCTAAACAGTGTAAACTGAGAAAGTGGCATTCTTCACTTCTCCCTACTGCAAAAAGCCAAATAAAATCTAGAGCAGCCATATTCTGTTACAAGGCAAATATCTGAATATCAAAACCCGTGATTGCACTCCTCTGTCAAACTGTGGCCATGATTATGGCTTCCTGAGAACTCATTTATTTGCAGGTTTCCACAATCTGCGTTTGTATTTTTAATTTCGTTTGAAATTTCATTTCCTACCAATGAAACAGTAAGGAAAAGTTAATTAGCCCAGGCAGTGGAGAAGAGCAATTAGCACTCCCCACCTCCTTGCAAAAAAGACAGTGCATCTTTGGAAAACACAGGAAAACAGCAGGAAATTGGGAAGGGGGTGGGGGATGTGTCCCAGTGTATTTACCAGATAAGGAAAGAAAACATGCAAAGAACATCAGTGCTGCAGTGCAGAGAATCACTGCATTTCAAGTGGTGCCTGTTCCTCCCTGTGCATGCCCTTTATTCTGCATCCACTGCTGCTTTTGCCAGCCACAATCAAGTGCAGGGATCACAGGCAGCAGGTTGAGGTGGGATGCAATGGATGGGAGCAGAGAAGAGAAACACCCAAGGAGAACAGGAGCAGGTGGCTTTACTGGTTTTGTATTAGTAAAGTCAGACACACATGTGGGCAGGCTTGGAATCAGATCCAAGCATCGCTGCAAAAGCAGGGGAGTGAAGGAATGCAAGGAGTTAACAGAGCAAATCATCATGCTCTGAGTAGCTTTGCTGAGTGGGTTTGCTCAGCAGAGACAGTTCACAGATTCTGAGCATTTGAAAACCCTCAGCAATGCCTGCCTGCCATCAGCTGTCTGTCTTTAGGCAGCCCTTGGTGCTGTGTGTATTTGAACTGTTTATTTGGATTGTGTTTTGTTTACTTCCTCTGGTTTGCTCCTGTGCCGCCCACAGAAATCTCTGAGCTGCTATCCCCAAGGGACAAATAGTGCAGCAAAATAAATATGTAACATGAGAGAGGAAAAAATAAAAATGGGAGAGGCCACAGATGTATTTGATATGACAAAAAAAAAAAAGGTTCATGAGCTCAGTTTCAGTTCAGCAAGAGCCCTGCTTGCCTGGTGATTACCTCTGCCCTCCTGTGTTGGATTTGCTGTCACCGTTCAGACAAACCAACCTCAAAAGCTACTACTGAGCAATCATGCAGTGCCAAGGCCAGCTACATGAGAAAACTGAAGAATTTGTCTCAAATAAGAGATGAAGACGTGAGACAGAAGGGTGCATACCAGACAGGAGGTATGCAGAAATTGGTGGTGATGATGTGTGTGGTGTCAGGGCTGTGTGCTGGACTCTGGAAACTGGAGATGAAGTTTGAGGAACAGACGGAGAAATACTTCTGGAGGGATCTGTAGGTCCTTGGGAGGAATCTTAATTCACAAGAAAAGGTTTCAGGAATGCCAAACTGGATGGGTTTTTTGGCTTAGCCTAGAAGGACAGTGAGGTGGGCATTTTGATAGGAAAAAAAACCTAAAAAAACCCCAAGAGGCAAAGCAGTCACATCAATGAGCCCCAATAACAGGGTATATCCCCTGTCCTGCTGAAATCAGTGGGCACAGGGTCACCCACTTCCCCTTGGATACAACTCTGCCACTCTGACTTCAATCTTCTTATGAAAATAAAGAATGGCTTTCAATTATACGGGTTTTCCATGAACTATTTCTAAAAATACGTCATTTCAGATAGCTTTACTCAATGCCATTCATAACCAGCATAACCAGAGCTCCCCAGAAACTCACACTCCTGAACTATATAAATCAACAGGAGTCTTTGATGGCAACAGAGTTCTCCAATACTTCCAAGTAGGGAGGATGGAAGTTTGCAGCAGAAAACAGTACTGTGTAGTCACTGCCTTGAAACATTCAGTAATGGGCAAGCAGGAGAAATTGGGGTAAAGAAAACAGAGTGTGTTTGTGGAGGTAGGCACAGCCTCAGGGGTGCTGTGAGCACAGAAATGAAGTCCAAGTGACTCAGCATCCAAGGCAAGCACATTTATCTTCAGGACATGTTCATTGTTCCACCTGCATAATGGCATATTATATTCTATTAAGAACAGAGTATTATGGCAGAAGTATTTACACATCTCTAATGCATACAGTTCTTTTGTACAATAAATGTCCCATTGTTTTTCTGTCAATGGCAAATGCAGTTGCTCTGCTGGTGTATTTATTTTTCTCTGTGATCTGTAATTCTGTTCAGAGTTTCAGTGTGTGTCTCCTACACCAGGACAGCCAGAAGTATAACCAACTCCTTCATGACTCCCAAATTAACTTTTAACCTCCAGTTTCCTATTTCCTATGTAGCTGTCACAAAATAAATACCAGCTCCATGGCCACTCGTATGCAATAGTCCTGGAATCCTTTGGTGTGCACTGCTACAGGAAAAAGGAAACAGGACTTTAACTCCTTAAGACCTGAGTCATCAGCAGAAAGTGTAAACAGTGGGAAGCACAGTCAGAAAGCAGAAATGAACAAAACAATGTGGAGACACAGAAGTCAATACTGCAAAGGGGAGAACTCCCTTTTCTGAAGGTGTTAAAACAACAGCATTAATGAGGGCATAGGAAAGGCAAACCAAAACAAACCAATTAAACACAGTATTTTATGTTTTGACCTCCCTTTAAGCCAGCAACATAACAATCATGGGCAAAATTGTTTTTAAAAGACTGCTTTGCTCAGGAAAACTTTAAAACCTGATGTGCTCTGATAAGAAATACTCTTTTAAAGTAAATCTGGCTAAGGGTTTGGAGGTAAATAATAGAGGCTGAATTAAAATCCTGGAAAGGTTTTCGGTTAGGTCAATGAGCTTACTGGCACCTAAAAAATAAATGCTGCTTCCAGATATCTGTTGCAACAGAAGCAGCACAGCCATAGCTTATGACAGGATATTCCTTTATCAGTTTGAAAAGGAGGCTTCCAGACCGTCGTCCACAAGCTTTCAGGTGTTTTATTTAGTGAAATATGAGTGAAAAATCCTATGAAGAGCAGATTATCCCCTCTGAGGGCTGGGACATAGTTACTAACATACAAAATCATTTTCCTATTGGCTTCCTTTCCAGATGTCCTGAGAACAGAGCAAGTGAAGGGGTTGCTGCTGCTGTTAGGGTGTTCTCTTTATGAGAGATGCTTTGACAAGAGCACTCCTCTGAGGTTTTTCAAGCTTTCTCCCCATGTCCCACTTCTTTTCATCAGCCTGGAAGCCTGGACAAAATTTAGAGAGGGACTGAGCCCCTGTTTCTGGTGAAGGATACTCTAATCCCAGAATCCACCTCCCCACCCTGTAGGTACCAGGGGATGTTCCAGGTCCCCACTGCCCCTTGATTCCTCCATAGTCACTTACAAGAAAAAAACCGAACACCAACACCACAAACAAACCCACCCACACCACACTCCCCAAAACCCCCCCAAACCCAACCAAACAACAGCCCAAACTAAAAGCCTTTTCTGCCTTGAATGCTCCTTCTAAGAGTTTTAACTCCCCATCCCAGGTGAAGGACATAGGTTCTGCAGGCAAGGCATTGGAGCAGTGTTGGATAAATTTACATCAATATAAACCTTGGACAAAGAGTTAAAAAGGCAGGTTTTATGTCTGAGCTCTTATCAGGGAAGAGCTAATATCTAGTGATGCTTGTCAGACTGGTTGGAAGGGAGAAGGTGAGCCTATTTCTATTTTCCTTTAGTTAGAAAGCAAGTGAAAATAGGGAATATGTGAAGTTATTTCTTGTAAACTACTTTTTCTTGTAGGAGTGAGTTGTAGTCCTAGATGAAGAAGGATTTTATATTTCCTGATGCAATACAGCAATGAGTGTTTAGTCAGACTGAAGGCTGGTTTATATCCTTGAGAAATGTCTCCTGTGACTGCATGTGAAGGAAAAGAAAGAAGATAAAAGGCACAGAGATGGTAGAAGAAGGGTGAGAGAGAATTTGTGTAACTCCCCAAGGTTTCATTCAGAGGCGTGGGAAGAGGTGAGGGACGTGCAGACCCCTCCGGTGTCTCTTAACCCACCATAATTGTTCTCAGAATGGGTAGTAATTTTTAAGGTTGCAGTTAAAATATGAAAAGATTAAATCCAGGATTTCACTGACAAAGGAAAGGTGTGCTGCTGCTTTGTTGTCTTGCTGCTGATTACAAGGTCTCTTGATTTAATGATGTTAAGCCATGAAAGTCTTAGTGAACCAGCCAAATAGAATTAAAAAAAAAAAAACAACAAAGCCTTATTGCAAATATAAATCTCCAAGGCCTGCATTCTGTACTTAATTTGTCTTTTCCTAATGATGCAAAAGATGTATAAAAAGAAAAGATAATTATGAGAAGGGATTGGCGGTTAAAGCCACATTTCTGCAATAAAGCGTTTGCAGAAACATGATAGTAATTCTGGTGAGTTCAAATACAGTATGATCATGAAAAGTGTAATTAAATTACAATTTAAAATATGTGAACCATCTGCACTGCAGTGTGGATCGTAGTGCTACGCAGGGAATATTGATGATGAGTTTTGTATTGTGTAGTCAAATAAAATCCACTGAAGCTCTGCCTATTTTCCAGTCCCTTCAACATTTGTTATTAGTAGAGCATTCCCCTTGGCCTTGTCTAACTTACTAGTGTTACACTTCCATGCCTCCATAATTGCTTCCAAGACTTTGCAAAAGCTGAACCTCATATGTTTTATCTTGTGTGTGCTCTCTCCAAGTTCATGGGCACAGTAAAAGGAACAGAAATGAACTTGCAGGGGGAGTTCTTGCTGGGCTATGCTAATGATGGTAGCAAATATATGGACGGGAAGCAGCTGAACGGGATTTAGAGCTCTGGTGGAGACATGGGGTTATCCGTAATGTTGATACCAGGGTGGAGGGATGGGATGGGATGGCATGGGATGGGATGATGGGATGGGATGGCATGGGATGGCATGGGATGGGATGGGATGGCATGGGATGGCATGGGATGGCATGGGATGGCATGGGATGGGATGGGGCTCCAGCAGCATGTTGCCAGGCAGTGCTGAACAGGAGCTCCCAGTCGATCCTGCTGCAATTCCCAGAGCTGCTTCCAGCAGGATCACTCCAGGAGGATGGTGTGGAGGGCAGGCAAACAGCAGGGCAATTAGGGGATTGGGTCGAGAGAGAGGAGAAATTAAATGGGAGCGCTCTCTGAAGGGAATGAATGAAAGCTGTGGGAAATGGCTTAAATATTCTGAGAATCATCTAAGGAGATGGGCTACGCAGCATCCTGTTGAATCAGAGGTGCAAATGGAACTGGTACTTTGTAGGATGGCTCCATGCAATCTCCCTCTCTGTTCAAGAACAACCGCAGGAAAATTTTGCTGCTTTGCTGACTGAGGTACAGGGAGCAAAATGTTTTTTGTTTTGTGGTGAGTTGGTGTTTTCCTGGACTGTGACATGAACTACCTGTCTACTTTATCTCTAATTCCTGAAAATCTGATTACATTTAGGACTGGATTTGCCACCTCATGCTCTTGCAGACTTCAATAAGGGAAAGGATTAAAAGCAGGGAGGAAGGGGCAAGGACAGTTGGTTTTCAGTGTTTGGTTGGTTTGTTTGTCTGTTTGTTTTTCAATTGGTTTAAATGGTTTTGAGAAAGATAAAAGCTTTTTCAAGGAAAAAGAAAAGCAAGAATGAAGAGGGCTTCAGACAATATATTTTACATGTAAGTGTTATGTAAAATGATAAACAAAGGGGATTACATAATTTAAAGGAAAGAGAAAACAACCAACCACCATTGGGAGCTGGCATGCAGAATTGATGCTGCATCAGGTATTCCTATATATTATGCATTAGTGCCACAGGGGAGTATGGATAAATCCAGAAATGGAACCCCAAATCTGTGCCCAGCAGTCTGAGGTGGTTGAGTCTCCAGGCTACAGAGGCCGCTTCTTTTGCAGGATTTATTTTTGCACAGGTTTTGAATTGAAATTAAGGAAACATTAGCCAACTTCCAAATTTTGGAGTACAGAAAAAGTAAAAAATGCAGTTGTATTGAAAATTCTAGGTAAATATATTTTTTTTAAATAATCAAAATACATTATGTAGACAAATGTAAGTGGTTAAAAGGAATGTAAAAGTTATTGATTGCTTCCTACATCCTGTAGTGCGTTGGCATGAGGGGGTGTGCTCCTGGTAGGTTGTTAACTGTATGGGGTGTTGCTTATGCATTTAGAAATATTTCTAAGTGATGATTTCCTTACACCTAAATGATCCTAGTTTGACTGAGTAAATAACATCTCCTAAGACTAACAGTATGAGTGATGCCCATTGATGTTTCTTTTGCTGCAAGAAACCTAGATTTGCATTTTTATCAATTCTTAAACCTAGGTCACATTTTATTCTTAAGATGATTTTAAAAGCCCCTCACCAAACCATTGAACAGACTATTCTAAACCCTTCTTTCCATAAAGAATAAGAAAACCTAATGTCTTTCTTCAGGGTGAAATATGGCTATATTAGACCAGTTTTTAAACAAATTTATTGTTTGTCTGGAACAATTATACTTAGCTCATTGAGATTATCATGCATGATTTGCATGTCTAATAAATAATGCATATTCCAGCTAGTCCCTGAAACCCCCAGAACAAAGACCAACTCCCAGGGGACTTCTGACAGATAGAAATTTAACATAAAATATATATAAATGTCTTAATAACTTAGCTCATTGGGGTGTCTGAACCAGGTCCCTGCCTGCTGTGCTGCTTCCTATTGTTCAGGACTTGGCTGGCAATAGTTCTCCGAGCTGAAGGAGCTTTCCTTGATTGTGAGAGCTTTTAAATATAGAAACTGGCTTTATGTGTAATACTCAGCAGTGTCAAATCGTGGAATGAAAATTATTAGCAGTTAGGTAAAAGGAAAAGTGGGGAAGAGAACTGGCAAGGGACATTTTTATGAGCTGTATTGCAGCCAGGAGCTTGTGCTTTTCAGCTGTCCCATGAACCTCCAGAGAGCACCAAGGAGCAGACAATTGTAAATACCTGGCCTCCTGGGCAGGTCTAAAAGTATTTTGCATGCCCTGGGTAGGTTTTCATGTGACTCTGCTGTCATGCCTTCCTGCAGAGGCAAATCAGAGCTGGGACACTCACACCCGTCCTTTGACCAGGCTGTTATTGCACCTGCATGGGGAGGCTGCAACATCAAAGGCAGTACATGAAAGGCAGAAAAAAAACCCCAGTAAATTTAGGGATTTCATTATTTGTGTAAATCATCATAGATATGGCATCTTTCTTTGATGTAGCCAGCGCAGCAAAAGGTTGGGAGGTCATGCAGGAGTGCAAACTGCTTTCCAGCTCCAACATTGATCCTCCTCCAGAGCAAGGCTGAGGGCACTGCCTTCCCCCTCCCATTCCTCCCCTCTCATCTCCACACACTCCTGCTCACTCATTACTTATGCATCTGCTGGAGAAAGCAGTACCAAGAGATGCTGATGAATAGCCCAGCCTCTCTTTTGGCGTCCTCAAGGCTTAAATTCACCCCCCAAATATGAATTATAAGGATGTTTCAATGTGCATGCTGAAATCTCCTGGGAGTTGAGCTAGAGGCACCACAATAAAGTGATGGGTTTTTTGAAAAATCAGGTTCCTGCTGTAGACAGTGCCCTGAACCTGGGAGATGCACACTGGGCTCCTCTCACCCTGACCTCCAGTCTCACCCACATCAGAGGGAGCACATTGGTCTCAAATCAATTCATGGCAAATTAAAAACTTACTTAGTGTTCAGAACCTTGCATAAAAAGTATCTGCTGTTTAAACCACGCTTGATCAAGATAACACAGCTCATTTGCTTAAGTTAATTAGCTGGGCACTGTTATCAATGTCTGCCAAATAACATGGAGTTTTATCCAGGAAAAGCCTGCATGGAGGGAACTGGGTAAAATCCCACTTTGCTGGTCCATGGCAAAAGAGCACTGACTTACCAAGCTTGGTGGAACTGTTTAAATGAGCTGCAATTCTTCTCTTTGATGCCCTGCATGGCTTGGAACCCACAGGGTGGGCTTGATGCAGGAACCCTGGTGAGCACAGTTTGAATTGCAGCTCAGACTTAATTTGACCTCACTCCTGCAAGCTCCCAATCATGAGAGAAATCTTGATGAAGTCAGGGTTGTCTCAATGGAACAAGATATTTTTTAAGGTCTAGTTTTGTTCTTGTATTTCTTATGCCACAAGACCTCTGCCTTCCAGTGTTTTTACCAGAAAACACCTTTCAAATACAGAATTCCAAGACCATTTTTCTCCTCAGTGTAATGAGGGGAGGGTTTTAGGGCTGTGAACTTGAAGGGACAGAGATGTTCCTGAAGTGGAACTCTTTAGTCCCTTCTGTCATTATCATTCTGTGGGGATGGGTGAATTATCAGTAATCACTTTGGAGAAGCAGGATGTCCAAGCTCAAGTCCAATTGTTTCTGTGGATTGGGCAGACAACTGGAGAAAAGCAGAGATGTACTGACAAATTACCCATGGGATATTACAGTGATCTGTCCCATGGGGCTGTTGAGTGGATTAATTAGTGATGCTTGGTAAAAGAGTCACAATTAATGTATTTTATTAGCTTGCCTTTTTTCCCCCTTTTATTTCCCCTCTCCATGAAATTGCCTGTGAGAAGCCTACGGACTTTTAAAAATGCATGTAATTGGGATAACAGCCTGGATTTCAAATGCTCAGGCAGCAAAGCAACCCTCCTGTCTGCCCTGCACACAGAGACCATGCAGACCCCAGTCCCAAAGTGATGCTGCAAATGTATTCCCTCATTTCCTCACCTGCCCTCTGAGCTGCACAGCCGAGGGGGGAGCTGCCTCTCACCTGCCTGGGACTGCAGCCCCTCCAGCTCAGGGCACACAGAGGGTGTGGGGCTCTCTCAGAAGGGCTGGCTGCTCCCTCAGCCTGTTTGCTGTGCACTGCTCCACCCAAAACCCCATCAGCCACATCCTTCGCTGGCTGGAGCATCACTGAGTGAGTTCTGCCTCTAACACACCAGGGATGCTGCTGCAGGCACTGACCCACCCTCCTAAATCAATGGAGATGACTTGGAGGAAAGAAAGGCTGGTGTTGATGGCCTTGGAAAATAAAAAGCACATTGTTGGGATAGTGTTAGAGCCTGTACTATTGAGGGGAAACAGATGATCTTTCAGATCAGGCTAGCAGTGACTTAAAGATACTGTAATGTTTCAATCCTGAATTCCAGACAGCTCTGAGAGAGGAAACTGCCATTTCCTATCCCATAATAATGCATAATTATTTTAAAAATACTTCAAATGCATCCCGAGGCACAGAAAAATATCCTACATCTTGAATACAGATTATGCACAGAGTACACAGGATGAAACAGGAAAAGTGTTCTTTGAAAAGCATGCCTCATATACATTTGTTTTGCTGAAAAAAAAATTTTTGGCTCTTCTAAATTAATTTTAATTGTGCAGTCAATTCATGGTGGAGTGAAAGTCTCTAGTGAGGTAGAGAAAAATAAATTATATTTTCTTTGCATGCAAGTGGCATTTTAAAGCATCACACAAAGAAAGAAAATTACATCTGCATCATAGATTTTGTATTTCATAGCAAAAAATTGCGCTTTAAATTTCATGATTTAAAGCAATGGATTAAATAATATGCATGAAAGCAGACTAGTCACTGTCATTTTGGAGAAATTATCCATTCGTGGTTTCAGAAGGAGCCAGGCACTTTTTGTGTGTCAGGGAGGGGAATTAAAATTCTCAGGAGTTAATTGCTTGGGATTAACTTTCAAATTCCCTGAAAAATATATCCAGGAAAAATGTTTGTCTATTTTGATTCCTGGCAAAGCTGTTTCTTCTCCTGAGAAGGTGAGATCCAGGTGGAATTCCCAGAGGATTGACATGAAACCAAGAGCAAGCAAACTGCCTCCACAGATGCCCATCCCCAGCCCTGCTGAACAGTGACAGTGTGCACATTTGAAGTCCTTCTGGCTTTTATCCCATCTGATCAGCTTAATCCTGGGCTTAAGGAAACATGTTAGGAAAGGCTGCAGCACTCTGGAGTTGTCCCAGGCTTTCTCTGAACATCTGTATGCATGGCCAGGGTGCTGCTTCTCAGCAGCCTTCCATAAGGAAAGGGGAGTGAACCACGCTGGGATTGCATCCCTGGCACTGATTCCAGCACAGACTTTGCTCTCCTGCCCAGGGATCCTCTGCGTGACCTAAGTTAGCAGTGCAGATGGTGACAACGTGCCCAAACTGGGAGGGAGGATGGTGCTGCTGGGGGCAGCTCTGGCCTTGAGCTTGCTGGTCTGCTCTGTCCTGCTGCTCCCTGATCAGTCCTGATGGGAGATTTACTTTGGAAATGGTGTTAGACATCAGGGTGAACTTTTCAGTCCCTGTTTGGTGGGACAGGAGGAGGGCAGGAGGGCAGAGCTGCAGACTCTGGTGCACTTGGAGCTTGTGCAAATCTGAGGGGGCTGAGAGCATCAAATAAAGGATTGGGAACTGCATTAACAGTGCTCCAGGTAGCATTTTGTGAAATAGCCAGTGACTGATGCATATGAATGACTAAACCCATTCGCTTTCCCTGCTAATATTTCCACTAATGATTTCCAATGAGTTTCTCTAACAAGGGGAGCGAAAACAAACCCATTGGGTCTGTGCTAAGTAAAGCTGCAGAAAATGGCACAGTTTTAATAATTGGATCTCTTTTCCTTGCCTTTCTTGCCCTGAAAGTATACAGGAGAGCTGACAAAAGACCCCATCCAATAATTGGCTTCATGTCAGTGCTGTGTCCGAGGCACTGGGGACACAAAGCCCCCCTTGGCAGCCCCGGGGCCACTCTGTGTCTGTGCCTGCAGCCCCTGCAGCTGTCACCTCCTGTGCCCCAGCCACCTCCCAGCTGATAGCTCTGCACTCACACAAAGGGATTTGCACACAAAACCCTGCCAGTGCCTGCCTTGTGCCACACAGGAGGTTTCTGTGGGACCCTTTGCTGGCTTTTGCATCCCCACCACCTTGGGTTGGCTGTGCGGTGTTTGTTCAGCCCTGCTGTCTCTTTGGGTGTGCTTCTCTATGTGTGAGTGGCTCTGCCAGCTTCAGCAAGGTGGTTTACTCTTGGCTAGGTGTGTGTGTGACAGCTAACATGTGGGTTTTGATCTGTCTGACATCCTCAAAGCACCTCTGGGTGAGCCCCTGCAGCCAGCTCTGCTGTGGCAGCTGCTCAGTCCCCAGGCTCAGAAATATCTGGATAAGGTTCCATCCAAAAGGCTGACTTTTCCAAAGACTGTTTTCCATTTCTGCTTAAGCACCATCACTAACCAAGCCTTCTATTTATGCCTTTTGTACATTTATGTAGGAAGAAGATGCAATTCCTTTCTTAGGCACAACTAGGATTTAATCTGCCCAGTGCAAGGGCCTGCTTTCTGAGATAATTGGCATGAAGCTATTTCTAAGAGACTGTAGTTTTCTTTCCCCAGGAGAAGCCTGGGCTGTGCTGGGGTCAGTGCCAGCTCACACCTTGGTGCTGCCAGCTCACCCAGGTGCTCTCTCCAGGTGATGCTCTCTGCTTGTATCTCTCTCCCCAGCTTGCATCAGCTTTGCAAGGGATCCCTGGGGACCCTCTGCTCTCATCAAAAATGCAAAACTGGGATGCCTAACTATGTGTTTCTGCTGTTCCTGAAGGTGCTGTGCAGTGCTCATGTCACACAGGAGGCTGAGCACTGCCCTTGCTCAGGTACTCTGCTGCTGGTACTGCTCTTACTTCAGAGAGAATGGTGCTGGATAGCTACAAAATTATAATTTACACCTCTGTGTAATGGTTTTATTTATCAGAGTTCATCACTGGACAGAGTTGAGGGAGATTGCTTTACTACTGCACCCCCTGCTTCCTGGAATGTGACACACAGTGCTCAGGTTACCCTGCTTATGGTTATGTCTCAGAGCCCTAGTTAAAAAAAAAATACAACAAACCTCAAGTAGACATATCCAGTTAATCTGATAAAACGTCAAAATACTTCTGTGTACAAGATAATCATCTGCAGACTTCCTATGAGTGCTCTCTGGGAATAATGGCAGCCTTGTTCAGGGAAAATACCTGGATAAAGCAGCACCTTTTGAGGCAGGTAATCATCAGGGAGATGTTTGGATAAAACAGCCTGCATCAGAAATCAGATGGAGCTTTTGCTGCAGAACTCCTTCCAAATAAATAGCTGGATCCCAATATCACTAAAATTAAATGAACATCCATCTGCTATGTGTAAAAATGGGTGCCCAGTGCAGTCCCCTCTGAACCAGTGAGGCTGAGAACTGGTGTAATTAGAAATTGTGTCTGTCTCCTTGAACAGGAGAAAATAGAGTATTTTTCCTTATTAAATAATTCTGGTGATCCTCTTAGCAGTATTGTGTTGCTGGGGTGTGTTTGTATGGTTTTTTGGGTTTTTTTTTGGTTTCCCCCCTAATTGTTCTCATTTTGAGGCAGATGATCATTTATATTTGGGAAGGGAATGATCTCAGTAAAGAGTCCATGACATGGTAAACTTTTGTCTTGGGTTGTGACACAACAAATGACGTTGCTTCATTTCCATTCAGACCCTCTTTTCCTGCTTCATCTGGACAAAGAGACACCAGGAAACACGGCATGTAAGAATCATAAATTGGAAGGCACAGCTTCAAACGTGACTTTCTCCATTTCAACCTCAGATTAGGTTTTCAGCCCCCTTCTTCCCTATGCAGATTGTTAACAGAGCAACAACAACAAGGATTAAAAACCCCCATAAAATATATAAAAGCAGAGTTTCAATGCAATGAGTATTTTGCTCCAGGAACACCCTCTAAAGCAGAGGCTGCCTCGAAGGCATTTTGCAATTGCCAGTTTTAGATTTTCCTACATCTCTGTCTCCCATCAGAGCCAGGGTGCAATCGATCAGAAGCAGGAGGATGACTGTATTAACTTCATTTTCAAGCTCATTTTGGCTGAAATTGGAAACCCAAGACAATCTTTGCTCTCGAGAAAATAAGAGTCGCTTTGTAAAACTGTGAACTGAATTTAAATTCTGGTCTTTTCTTTCTTGAATTGTCATTTTTTTCCCCCCAGTGCCTCCTCATTTTTATGAACAAAAGCTTGTGAGGTGATCACTTTTAGTACATTCTAATGGGAGATATTTCACTGTCTAATGTAGCACTCAGAAGCATGAAGAATACTACAGTGAAGCAGCTTATTTTCAAATTAAAAACAAACCTTTCCCCAGGTGCTGGGGGATGTTTCAGTTCTTCCCTCAGGAGAGCAGCACCTCACTGGTGTTTTAGAGGTACTTATTAACAATAGATTATTAGTCCAAATCCTGTGGGATGAGCTCAGCTCAGCTGATTGGGGACTGGGGTTTGGGTTTGATCCCATTCCCTTAAGAGTTGGACTTGATGATCCTGGTGGGTCCCATCCAGCTCAGAATATTCTGTGGTTTAAGTGGTCTGTGATTGAAAGGATTCTCACATTTGTGCCACTGAAGATGAACTGCCTCAGACCAGAGGCAGCAAGTGAGGGCAATTTTATAAAAATTTCATGTGCACAGGAAGTTTCAGATAGTCTGGCTCAGATGCAGTTTATTTGGAAAAGACCTGGAAAAGACCTTCCAGCTTATGCCTGAGAGGGGAAAAAATAGTTTTACATCTTTCTCATGTTGTTTTGGATTCTTTTTGTTTCCTTTTCATTACCACAGTCACCTAATTGCTCCCTGTACATGTGTGTTTCCTCTTCACCCCCCCATCAGCTCTGCTGCATCCTTTCTGGGTTTCCCCTTCCATTTGTTTTCAGCTTCAGCCCCACTTCTGGGCCTACTGATCCCAATGTCCTTGTCCTAATTTCTTTTCCAGACTGAACTCATTTCCTTTCTTGGCCATATTTCTCCTGACCCAGTCCAAGCTTCCTTTACACCTGCCCAGAGCTGTTTTCCTGCCAGACCCCAAAGAGAGGAGCTGTGCTATGAAAGTCTCTTAAAAAAGCCAAACACTGGAAGATAGAGAAAATGGTTTTGTTGTCTGCTGCATTGTTCTGAGCTCATACAGCCTGTGTGGGTGCCAGTGAGGACTGCACCAGATCTTGGGTAGCACGTACCCTGAAAACATTCCTGAGCATAAAAGGACAGATGCAAAATTTCAATAAATTAGTCTAGCTCGGTTGTGATAATCAAATTATGTCTTACACCAGATGTGGATTTGATCCCTGGAGGAGGAGGAGACCAGAGATGATGAAATGAAGCACATTGTGTTTGCTGGTTTGTTTGTTTGCAGTGCAATAAGCTTCCAGAGCTTTGTTTTGCATTATGATGACATTGCTGGCACGTCTGTGCTTTATCCCATGGAAAAAAAATCCTCCTAGCCTGCTCTGCTCTGAGCACAAACTTCTCCATTTACACTACCCTTTCTGGTTTCCTGTCTTGCACTTGGAACTTTGGTTTCTTTGCTCACTTTAATTTAAAAGTCCCCTAAAGGCTGGTCAAGCACAGAGCATTAACCCTCCTAAGATCTTACTTCAACCAGAACTTGTAAAGTTTCATTCCTTGCAATTCCCCTTGCTTTAAGATTAGTTGGTGCAGTGTTTCCTCCATTAGCCCAATGTAAAAAATCATCCTAGGAAACAACCTGGAAGTTCAGAACCTGCAGCCAAAACCCAGCTTTTGTTCTAAACCTGCCTGAACAAAAGGAAAGGCATTCAGAGAATGGCCCTCTGCTCTCCTGCTTGTCACAGAGTGTGTGTGTGTGCCACCTGAGGAGGGTCACAGAGCTGCAGCTATCCTGTCTCAGGCGGAGATCTGGCCACATCTTAAAGGAATGAGCCTTTCAGGGCTGGTCTGCCTTTGGGAAACTTCCAAAGAAAAGTTAAGTAAGTGCTAAAATGAGTGACTTTGGTGATTTAAGAGGTGGAGCTTCCGTTTCTGGACTAATCTCCAGCCAATGCCCCAGCATGGTGCTAAAGAGAATTATGATTTATAGGTGTTATGTTTCTGAGGAAAGGAAAAATGGTGATCTGTTGGCTTGTGTCTTTATTTTCTAGCATATACTCTAGGGAAGTTTTGTTCCTTAAAAGGAGAGGAGAACAATTATACTGGGGACAGTTAAATTTCTGCAATAATTTGTTTTAGAAGTTGTAAGGTCTTTGAAATGCATCAGATCAGGACTGTATTCTTATGATAGGTCAGGCATGGTAAATGTGGGCTGCTTCCTAGTGATCCTTAATGAAACAGGGAACAGCGTCCAGAAGAATAATTTCCAGAATGCAGCTCAGTATATAACCAAGTGTTCTTGCTAACCCTTTATACAACAAGCTGAAACTTCAAACCCTAGCTCTTGTCTCATTTTTTCAAGGTATTTTTGTATGCAATTCTGCTCATGAGCTCAGATAAGTGGAACTTTGTGCAAGTTCTTATATTTTGGCTTGATGCACTTCAATGGTCTTGCAAGATGCAGCTGATGGCTTTTTCTGGGAATGCACTGTGTGTGCAGGGACAGGTAAAAAAAAAACAGTTGAGGAAAAGTCACTGCAAAAGGACTCTAATAACTTGTGTTGATGTCTTCTCTAAGACATCAATGTGGGGAACAGCAAGGGTTGGTTGTGGTAGAGGGAAACTGGCAGCAAGAGAAATAGAAATAGATACAGGCAAAATATTTTTTCCCCATTTGCAAGAACAGCTGTAGTACTGAAAACCTCAAAATGTCCAAGTCAGGTAAACACTGATTTCACACTTATTTCCTGCTGATACATGGAGCCCAAACTGGGTCGTGTTAGCAGTGTTCTCCTTTAGCAGATGCACGCTGAATTTGATGGAATAACTCCTGTTGGACTGCACGCTGCCCAGTGCATTCCCTGCACTCCATCAGTACCTCTCTGTGATGAAGATCAGCTGCACCACTTCCCAGAGGGCTACAGAACATCTCACAAAACTCATCTTTCTTCTTGGCACACTTGAGGGTCAGGGGATGTTTCTGCAGTTTCTCCCTCTAAACACAAATGGCCATTTCAATTCCAGCCCTTGGAAGTCACGGCTTCCTCTGGGGTGCAAGTCCAGAAGGCTCTAGTGATGAAAACCTTAAGGTATAAAACCACTGTGGAACAGGGATTTGTTTGCAGAGACTTCACCCAGCATCAGGGTTTTGCTGGCTGATGGGCTACAGGCACACAGCAAGGCAGGTCAGCGTGAGCAGAACTTGCAGAGGCAGCTGCAAGGCTTAAAAAAATGAAAAAAAGAAAGAAGCAGAGCTTTAGCAAAGCCTAATTCATCATCAGGCAGCAATCACAACAGTTATATATAAATGCAGTCTGTGAAAATGGAGCCATGGCAATTAAGCTTGTGACTTCTTTTTTTTTGTTTGTTTTTTTTAATGTGGCTGGAGAAGAGGCTTTAAATTGTGGTGTTTAAAAAAGCTCACCCTCCTTCTGCTTTTAACATCCTTTCTGAATGTTTTACTGCTTCTTCCAAAATGAATTTGCCTCCATATGTCATAGCCATTCCCAAGGAGAGTTGTCTGATAGTATTAAAGCCTAGACATAAAACACTTGGGCTGTGAGAGTCGTTCTGAATATCATGGGGCTCAGTGCCCTCAGACACCATACAAAACTCTGATTTTTGAGATGTGTGCATACAGTGCAAGATGGAAATACAGGGCAGAAAATTCAGGCTGTCAGACTGCTCTGATGGAAGCTGGACAGGCCACTTTTAGATGCTAAAAGAGACATTGAATGTGTTGTACTTAATAACTAGAAATTCTGTGGCTTCTTTTCTGCCTTGCTACTTCAGTCTCTTAGTTCACAAAAGGCTTTACAAAATCAACGAGCTGAGTTCCAGCCAGATCAAATAGCAACATTAATGGTTATTGTAAACCAAAATGTGATATAAAAAACTTTATTGCTTCCAAGATAACATAATAGCTCTACTTATAATAGGAAAAACATTTAAAAACAAGAATGAGGATCTTACTTATAAATCCACGGCTAAACCTAAGCAAGTTCTTGTTTGCTGTTGAGCCAGTTCCAGATATTCACATGCCAACCTACATTATCCTGTTTCTTAGGCTGTAGGAAATTCCACTTACATCATTGACTTCCTGCCGCTATGGAAAATAGGTTTTGGTAATGGTTCAGAGTTAGAATTATCCCTCACCTGCCTTGTGCTTCAGTTCTCCACCATGCCAGTTTAATTACCCAGAAATTATTAGCGCAGTCTTTCTCTTTCTCTGCCTTTCTTTGCCCAGCATTTCTCTCCTATTTAACAAAATCAAGTTTTTGCAAGCCAGAGCAAAAGTGGGATTTAAAAAAAATTCTCCCTTGGTCTAAAAGCTCTGCCGGCCACAGGGAATTCCTAAACTGGGGAGGAAAATGTTGGTTTACCACTGAGGAGGGCTATGATGTCCTTTTGCAGAGCTTTAAAGGCCACCTACAATGCCTGAGCAGGGGAGAAACATTTCTCAGGATTTCATCCAACATGCAGCCGTGAGCTGGGAGATCAGGATTGCTGCTGCACCTCCTAGGTGCTGGCAGGAGCTGCCCTTTCTGCCTGCTGACAGCTTCCAGAGGTACCCAAGGCTGATGCACCAGTCCCAGCCACTGCAGGATGTGGCAGGGACCTTCAGTGAAGCAGCTGGGGTGGGATTTTCACTTTCTGATGAAGCCCTTGTGTGACTGAAGGAGAACAGATTAATACAGGGGGGTTTATGCCTTGTGCTTCATCCCCTCTGTTTCACTGCATACAATACATACAAATACAATGTGCATTTGTTGATTGTCTCTGGCAGGCAGAAGGAACAAATGAGAGAGCAAATCAGAAACAATATTCACGGAGGGAAAGAGACAATCCTGCTGGCACTGGCGGCAGTTTGTGCTTTTTGCTGTAGTCCATACATTTGTAGTATCATCAAGGATTTCTTAAGGCAACACAAGAGTAAGGGCACCTCATCTTCCTACCCCTTTGACTGCTGAGAAGAGATGCAGAGCCTGAAAGGGCAAACATTGTCTTTAACAGAGTAAATGCTTTATTGGTTTTACATTCACAATGTATTTCAGGAAGGTGATCCTTACCTTAGCTCTGGAATAAATATTTATGGGTATTTATGGTGAGAATTTTGCAACTCCTGCATTCCCAAGCAAGGGCACTTCCACACAAGCAGGAGGTTCCATGCTCATCCATTCCCACCCCCCTTTTCTGGGTTTGCTTTACAATCTGATGTGCTTGACAGAAGTTCCTTCCAAGGGCAGAGATTTCCAGCCCAGGAAATATTCGTGTTTACTCAGATAATTTTGCTGAGAAAAATGCCCTGCTGTGCTATCAAATGAGAGGAAAACAAAGCAGGAGATGTGATTAATGAGCTGCCTGTTGACGTGGGGGTGAGTGGGTAGATCAGGCACAAGGGCAAAATTACCCAGCTAAATCTGGGTGCAGAGAGGCTCTCTCAAAGTCATAAGGTATTTGCATGTGCTTCATTCCTGAGCTGCTATCATAATTCAGGATCTTGGATGCTGCTTATTAATAGTGAAACTGGGAGGCTTTGCCATTTGTCAGCCTACACGGGTAGCAATTAGCCATTAGAGTGCAGTCCTGGATTTTGTAATTAACTTTGTGCCAAAATTTCTTTGTTCATTATCTGTGGAGAACATTCACAAAACAATCAACATCCATTTTAGTAGGTACTGTTCAATGACCTAATTTTCTTCAAGCTATTCCCTTCTGGTATTACCCCAAATTCCCTCACTGCTCGCTATCTGCCTCCCCTGAACATGCTTTGGAGGGATTGAATGAGGATGGCAGGAGTTTGAGGGCTTTTTTAATGTCATTTATTTATAACATGGGTATGGACACGCTGGAATATTTAAGAAATCTCATGCAGCTTAAGTAGATAATGCATAACTTTAGTATTTGTGTTTGTAGTCATATCCAGAGGCTCAGTGGGCTCTGTTAGAAAGGATTATCAGAGACAAATATTCATGGCAAGCATCTCCTTCCAGCAAACCCCTTTAATAACATAGTTATTACACCATTTCAAGAACTCAAAAACCAGCAGAACCTACTTGTCTCCCAAACCTTAATCTTCCCACTTCCCTCTCTCCAGCTGGAAATAGGTGGATTGCAAGCTTAGAGATCTAGGTGGTAGAAAAAATCCATTTCTGCAAATGCAGGCAGGGTCATCCTGCCATACCACTGGACAAACCTGTGAATGATCACTTTTCTGCTAGAAAAGTCACCAGAAAAGGAACTTAGTGCATTTCTGCTTTGTTCCTCACTAAGGGAAAGCCTAATTGGCCTAAAGGACATTTTTCTCCTGCCAAATCCCAAGTGAGTTTCCAAATGGAAACCTCCATGAGGAACTGTGGGGTCCCTGACCCGCCTCTGTGCACAGAGCTGGGTTCTGGCAGCAAGGAGCAGGGACTCACAGTGCTTATAAACCTTTCCCTGCTTGGAGAAAAGGCGCTTACAGGGATAAATTGTGGTTTTGAGAGGTCCACCCACAAGCTCAAGGTGTCCTCCAGGGTTTCTCACTCTTAAGTCACTGACTAAGGAGGAGCATCGAGGTGCCTCCAGCACCTGCTCTTTGTGTCCCCACCCTCCCAAGTCACCTGCTCAACCCAGTACTGGTGTTCAAATGGAATTCCTCCTCTGGGAAACTCAGAGCTGCTGCTAAGTCCCTGCAAACCACGGCTTAGCTGAGCAGTGTCCCGGATTTTCAGCTCTTTCCTTACAGCCTCTTAATTCCCCTTTTAACCTTAAAGTCATTGGAAAAGGTGGAACACAGGGAATTCTTTTGTTTCGGGCAAGCACACCACCTCTTTCTGAAATCAAACCAGACCTCTAACACATCTCTCCCTCCTCCATCTAAACACCAGGCAGCACCAGGTACAGCATTGCTGCCGTCCCTAATTGTGGAGGAGCTGGGATAGAATAACACAAATTGGCTCCCAGGAGTCACACAGACTAAACATAATAGTCCATCAGCTCTAATTTTCTTTAGAAGAGGTTGGTAGGAACTGCATTAGAGGAGGAAGTTAAGAATTGTGCATTACAGAGGCTGCTTGCTTGGGCTGCTCTCCCAAAGGACAGGTTTTTTTTTTTCCCAGGTATGCACTCTAAAATGCAACAGCTTCCTTCTGTACCTATTTTCATAGGTAGGGGGATGTATTTTTTTTCTAAAGTTTTAAAGTTTGGGGAAATTCTTTGCTGTGAGAGTGGTGAGGCCCTGGCACAGATTGCCCAGAGAAGTTT
This sequence comes from Turdus rufiventris, assembly GCA_013186435.1. Classification (NCBI taxonomy): domain Eukaryota; kingdom Metazoa; phylum Chordata; class Aves; order Passeriformes; family Turdidae; genus Turdus; species Turdus rufiventris. The sequence goes on along the minus strand of PYHW01010827.1, from coordinate 371,122 downwards.
TGGTTGCCTTATCCCTGGAAATGTTCAAGGCCAGGTTGGATGGAGCTCTGATTTACTTGGTCCGGTGAAAGTGTCCCTGACCAGGGCAGAGGAATTGGAAATAAATGATCTTCAAGGTTCTTTCCAACCCAAACCATTCTATGATTATTTTATTATTTATAAGCCTAGCTCACCTCCTTTATTTCCTCCTTTATTCTGCTTGGTTGCATGTTCGCTTTCAGTATCTCCTCCATAAATGAGGGACCCATCTCAGTCACTGGGAGCAGTCATCCTGCCCCTGTGTGCTCACAAAAGGGCTTTTTGTGGGCTGACCTCAAGGCACTCATCCTGCTGCTAGCTACGTTCCCATCTCCTTGTGCCCCAAACACACAGCAGTCACTCTGAAATCAGAGTATCACATTTGCTTGCTTCAAAGCAGCAGCCTCTTGGCTTCCTCCTTCCTAGCCCCACTCTCCCAGCCAGCCTGATTGCTGAAAAGAGGGGAATCACTTCACTTTAATTGTGGATTTTTGAGGTGAGTAGTATATGGGGTACTTAGTGACATAGCACAGAAGACCATAAAGTTTTAGAAAAAAAAAGTTTCCTATTTATTGCAGAACACCTTGTTTTCCTGTGAGGCTAAAAGACACAAAGACCCTCTTTCCCTCTAATCAGGTTACAGCATCACAATATGGCTCTCTTTATAGGCGTCATTAGATCTTTTCCTTGGGGGACAGAGAGTTCTTCCCATAGCTTTGATGAATTAACTCTTTTGTCCGCAGCAGAAGGTGCTTCCCTCAAGCAACCTTTTTCAGGCTTCACAAAGCAATCTCAACGGCCTGGAAGTTGCCTGTTTATTTTACTCCCTTTGTTTGCAGAGATGCTTTCTGAAGAAAACACCACACAAACTTCATGCCACCTCCAGTGGCTTTCTTTACCTGCTGGCTTTGTTTTTTATATGCCATTCGGTCTCTGGAGAAACCTGGAAAAACTATCCCAATATTCCAACAGCTTAAAACTTCTCAGGAAGGCTGTCAGTGAAGACACTTTGGTGCTCATTACCCAACCTGAATTCTGGACAGCAAAGGCAGAGTGTTGGAATTTCTATCCACCAATGTATCTTTTCAAATTAAATATTTGTCTTCATTCAGTGGAGTAGTGTATGTATGGGTTAGTATCATGTGAGTTTTGTTCCTGATTTGCAGCTTCTCTTCTATTTAGAGTTAAGTTCTAAATAAATAGACACAGATATGTAGAGGTTAGAATGGCCCTTATAGAATAGAAAAGCTACAGCTTTCCATTAAGGAAAGTCATAACAGGAAGTTATTACTACTAGGTAGGTTTTTGCATCTGAGGAATTCTTCTGCCAGAACCATGGGAAAATTCTACATGTTCTTCTGAGTTGAGATTTGCCTGAATTTGTGGTCAGAAATAAAAACTCTCTGTGCTTTTTATCTCGAGACTCATCCGTTATTGAAGTGTCATTTCCCTGTTAAGCCAAAGAGCCACAATGAAGCCTCTCCTTTCTGAAAAGAGGGTAAAAATGGTATCATTAAGTAGGTAGAGATGTTTTGAGGGAGCTGCAGTGATCTTGGATGAAGCAGCATCTCCAGGAGGGAAGCAAACCCGTCACCCTGCAAGCCTGTGAATCCAGGACAAGTGACAGATTTTACCGTAGCCCCAGATGATATCTACAAAATGAATAATGTCTCATTGTCTTGTACCCAAGGAGCATAAAAACTAACCCATGCCATCCATGGATACTCACTGCGGCAAACTCCAAGCTCCTGGATTCTCTGCTGCTGCAGAAACTGTGTGCTGGATGGATTCAGAGGCTTTTCAGATCTTAATGATTCAGGTTGCAGATGCTGAGGAAAACAGTGCTGGGTGGGATTAGGATGAAGGAGATCAGCCTCTTGGCCACCCTGCTGACCCCTGGCACTGACCTTGTACAGGTCTGAAGGCAGTGGCCCAATTTATCCACTGCTGGAAACAGAGGGATCATTGCTAGCACAATTCTCTCCATTTCCCTCCTGTTCTCTGTTCTGTCTGGCAGGAAACCCTCCTGCTGGCAGTGCCTGCACCACCTTACCTGCTGTCCTTTGCAAAAGTACCAACACTCTTCCTGCTGTGAAAGACTGAGTTCAGTGGGAAAACATCAGTCAAAAATCTGCCAGCTCCTAATATATACATTAAACTGGTCAGTGGAGGGCAAAACAGGGGTTAAATATGTCCAAAAGGACATTGGAAGGAAAAATTTGAGGACACCAGCCTGGGCAGGTTAAGTTTTGCAGCCCCATCACTCCTTCAGGTAACTTGAGGTTTATCAGGCCCTGCTGGTTTAATTTTGTTTGACTTTCTTTTTAAATGCAGCTTCACAAGCTGTTCACCATTCTGCATCTGTATCAAAATGATTTGGAATTTAGAAGAACAAGGATAATTAGAGACTCAAGGATCCTCTATTTTTGCAGGCAGTGCTTGGCACAAGTTAAAATGTTACCTTTCTTTCCATCTCATTCTTTTGTTCATATATATATATATATAAAATACAATACTTTTATTATTTTTTCACAATTTTAATAATACTTTGAAAAATTGAACAATAGTACAAATAAGGTGTTGCCTCCAAATTACTTCTGAGACAAAATGACATTGCAGAAATGTTTTAACCTCATGAAAAGCATTGGCTGCTACTCAGTATTCTGCTCAACTTTGTTATCACAAGCAGAAATGCATGATTTCTCTTCCTTGAAGCCGCTCTAATTCTCCTTGCGTGTTATAAGGTCTCCTTCCTTCAGGAAATGAATCTTTGTTCCACTTGTAAAGGAAATTTTCTCCTTCCTAGATCATACTGAAAGAATTTTAGTGGTTTCTAGAGAATTTAAGGCTCCTGTCACTGCACTTTAACTCAAATTCCAGCAATTCTATGGGCTTTCCTCATTTTTTTTTAAGGCTATGATGCCTTTTCTTGTTTGTGGCTATTTTTTTTCTTTTTTTAGCTTATTTAATTGAATTCTTAAAAACATTCTTTAAGGATCACCAGAAGAGCCTTTTTGTTATTTCCTTTTACCTTCAAGAGCACATACCTTCAGTACAGGACTGATTATTTCCTCTGCTCTTCTGGATTGCTGAGCTCCTTCAGCCTTAATCATCTTGTTCCATTTGATTTATTTCCTACATACCTAAATTTGCTAAACAGCCTTCATAGCCTTGTCTTAATTAACAGCTTCTGGGCCAAGCAGTCATATAATTTAATTTATTATTCTTTGTACTTCAGAACTTTTAGTCCTGCCTTGGCGTGATTTCTGAGCCGTGACTCTGCTGTCCAACTTTAAAATGGGGACGAGGATGTTCTTGGGGTTGTATTAGGAGTGGAAACATTCAGAAAACTCCAGCTGGAGCTGGGGCCAATTTCACGCACTGCTCACTCTCTCTGAGGTGTCTTGTGTGAAAAGCCAAGCAGGAAAATCAGATGTGGGCACGGTGGTCGACAGAGGGGATGTGATCAGGCTCTGCTATGATCTCTGCAAGGAAAATGATGCTGTTCCCCAGGCTGCTAATTTCACATCATCCTTTTGATCCCATTTCCTCCTAATAATGTGTTTTGTTAGCAAGCAATACTAATTATTATGGCATAAAGTGGAATGGCCCAAATCAAACAGATCGAGTGCAGCGGAAAATAAACAAGAAAGCCATGGCAGCACAACTGAAAAAGTAGTGGGCTGACCTTCAAAAGTCTTTTCAAAACTGACATTGCCGTGCTGTATTCATTCAGTAACTTAAAGGACAACCCTCTTTAGCCAAATATTATTCTGGCAGGAAAACTTAAGGAGCAAGTTAATAAATCTAGCAATGTCTAAGAGCCTTTTGAAGAATATTTGCTTCCACTCATGTCTCGTCCTTACGTCACTCTCCCGATTTACACTCCTGGCTTCTGTGTGTCCCACATAATAAACAGCAGGGCTGAGCAGTAGCCAGGACCTGGTATGGCACCAGGGTGATGTGGGATGCCAGCTCTCATGTCTGCAGGGCAGGGAATGCCCCACTCAGCTGCTGGCAGCCCATCAAAGCTGTGAGTCCCCTCTGTGGGACTGAAGAGCACATGGTACAAAACCCACTGTGTGCTGATCCCTGCTGTGCCCTTCAGCGTGATCCCCACCACAGCTTTCCATCCATCCATGCATCCATCCATCCTGCAGATGCAGCTGTCTCATCCTCTCATTCACCCCTGTCACATTTATCCATCCTCATTTGTCCAACACGAGCCGCCGCCTTCGGAGTCATCCAAGGACTCCACTCGAGCTCGTGGCTGGGTGTGCCACAAATCAAGCAGCAGAGACACCAAGGGCCCATTCTGGCTTCTGAATGAGGTCAGTACAACCTGTTTTATTAATGTCTTCCATTCATAAACCTGCTGGTCCTCAGGACAGCTAAAAATGCAGCTGCAGACACTAAGATGTACTGCTGGTCTTTGGGAAGTGTGTAAGAATAATTGAGTAGATGCATCTGCCTCAGCAAAAATCGCCTTTAAAACTGGTTTTGGACTGACAGATGTTTGACCTGTGTTTGTCCTGATGTAAATTAAAATACCCACAAGTGAGGGCTGTCAGCAACAGGGACAAGGAGTGTGTCTATTGGGGAAATAGCAGTTGTAAAAGCAGGAATGCAGGTGGATGTTTCTGGATCTGATGGAGAGGAGAAGATGAGCAGGAAGCATCTGCATGGCTCACCCTAGGTGTCATTTTTACACCAGTGCTATTGAGGCTGAATTGCTCTCACCTCCATTCTGGGTGTCAGTCATTGTTTTATATGCTCGCCTATTTCATACTGAAGTTACTTGAAACAGAAATTATCACAAGATTGACAGGTCTCCTTTTCACAGTCCTAATTATTCTGGAATCTTTATGAGGAAACAGAAAAACTGGATCATATTCTACTTCTTAACAGGAAAAGAGTCAATTTAAACCAAGGGGAAATGAACACTTTTTACCTTCCCAGCTGCTGCCCTCTTTCTCAGTGAGACAGCTTTGCTGTTCCAGTCTATTGGGTTTATTGCATTTACTTTTTTCCTCAGATTCATTCATTACCACAGATAACCTCAGCTTTACCTCTCAATGATCTCAAAACAAGTTGTCAGAATACCTGGGGAAAAGGAATGCTCTGAAGTGACAGTGCTGCTGGTGAAATTGTTGCTGGTGGTGTCTTTACTATTTGGACTATTACTGTAGTCATAGATTTTGACTTCTCTCCATCTGTCACCTTCTAAACAGACTGATGCACGCAATGAAGCCAAAGAGTGGGGCAGACTGCTTGGGAGTCACTTTTTTGTGTTTATTTAATATCTTCTGTGCTACCTTTGACCTCAGCTGAAACACTTAGGAAGAAAGAAATTCATCATCACCACCACATCAAAACTTCTGGCTCTGTAATACGCACTGGCAATATTTATTTTTCTATTCTACTCATATTTATAAATCAGTCTTACAGTCTTCCTTCTTTTTCCTGCAAGAGTTGATTTTGCTTCTCTGGGGGAACTACAGAAAGCGGTGAACCTAATTATGAGAGAAGCCACAAAAATTATAATTTCTGATAATGACTTCTTCATTATCTTGTCTGCTGCAGCATGAATACAAGACCCATAGCTTTTGTTGCAATTAGAGAGGTGTTTGTTTACAGGCAAAGAAAAGCATATCCTTAGACTGGAAATAATAAAATCTACTGCAATTCAACTAAACACTACACTGACAACAGACAAATAATTGATGCTTTGTCTATGACTTGCAAAATAGAACAGTTGTACTAAAATAAGAAAAATAAGAGCTGTATTTATTCAGATGCTTTTGTTTTTCACATGTCCCTCCAATATTTGAAGCCACATCCTTAGGAAAAAAAAAAGGCAAATTGGAAAACTGAAAGCCTGCCAGCAACTCTGCAGACCTCAACCTTCAAATCATGTCTCTGCAACTAGGTGACAAATAATTTATTGTCTTACTGGATTGTGCAGATGTTGAAAATAACATGAGATTTTCTCGGTTCCACTGTGTCCTGCTAGGCTCGCCTCCACAGCACTGGGATTTGGCTGGCCTGGCTCTCTTGGATTCTTTGATGTTCACATGCTCTGCTGGACTTCCTGGGATTTGCTCCTTCCTCATTAGGAAGAGAGTGAGCACTTTCCCAAGGCCATCAATTGCTGGCACTTTGTGAGCCGTGAGTCACAGGAGGCTCATTGAATCAGTGGTGCTCAGTTCCCCATCCCAGAGCTGCCCACACCGGCTCCAGGAGCTGCGCTCAGAGCTGCTGATCTGCTGGCTACACCCAGCAGAAAGGAAGGAAGAAGAAGGGGTTTGTGTGAGAAGGAGTGAAATGGTGACAGCTAAGTGACACCTGGGTATATGTGGGATTTTTTCCAGGCTGAGACAGATTTCGCACCTCCCCGTTTATTTATTCTTGGCCATCCATGCCTGAGCTTGCTGTGTCTCCTGCTCCTTGCCCTGCCATCCCTTGTTTCAAACCAGAGACAGGTTCAGCCATGCCCCAGCTCAGAGCATCCTCACAGGGACCTTTGGGAAGCGTGGCCAGAGGAGCCAACTCCAGAGATGCTCAGGGCGGCGAAAGGCAGGCTGGCTAGGTAATGCTCCCAAAAAATGAGTCATCAGCATCTCTCCACACAGGCTGCTTTCCCCAGCTCCTGTGGCAGTGTTACACTTCTCAGAGGAGGAGGAGGAGGAGGAACACCTCAGTCTGGAGCCTGGGAGATGGAGGTGAGGCCACAAGTCTGCACCTGCCATGGGGCAGCGGTCGTGTTCCTTCTTGCACCCTTCCACCGAGGCAGGGAGGCACAGGTAGATGTTGCAACACCTTTGATTGCAGCTCCTAAGGTTTTCAGAGCAGCCAAAGCACACAAATGACATGAAGGAACGAGAGAAGTCGAATCTTTGCGTTTGGCGTGAGTTTCCACTGGAGTCGTGTGTCTAGAGGGAAAATGAGACCTCCAAGAGGGTTTTGCTGGGATTGGTCCCTTTTGCATGTCCTCTTCCTCAGGTCTCAGGTAGTGACACTGTCGTTTTTAATGCCAGAAAAAGCCTAGAGGAGGAAAACCTGCCTACTGTGACTATCTTAAAGAAAAGCCCGATTGATTTACATTTACGTGCAGTTGTAGCAGCAAAGCAGAGGCAGTAGGGCACAGTACTAAAACACTGCAGGAGTCTCCAGGGCTCACAAATCACCCGCTCTGCCGCCATCCCAACAGCACCAGGTGCCAGGAGAACGTGGGATGCAGGGAATGCCAACACAAGGAGCACAACAGCCTGTTCTTCACATGCTCTTGGTGAGCAGCAGCAAGCAAAGCCCACCCAGCTCCAGGGGCGGCTTGCAGAGCAGAGAGGATGGAGCTGGGCTGGACAGCAGGAGCTGCAGCTGCTCTCCTTCTGGCTGCCTCTCCCCTGTCCCGTGTCAGCCCCTGCACACATAAAGCACCATTGTTCCCAGCCCAGAAATGGTCAGGGGATGCTGCACAGCTTTGGGAACCCTGCGTGCTCCAGCTTACACCCACACAGGCACAGATGGGAGCACTCAGCACCAGGGCCCTGCCAAGGAGAGCTGACTGACTCCAGGGCTCCCAAAGAACATCTGACTGACTCCAGGGATCCCAAAGAGCACCACTGACTCCAGGGCTCCCAAAGAGCACCACTGACTCCAGGTTGTCCCTCAGGGACCTCCTAGGGTCCCCTCAGCGGGGAGGGAATGGACAGACATCCCACTGGATGCGAGTTCAGGTACAGCTGGCATGTCCCAGCCCAGCAGCGATCATCAGGAAAATCTGTGTAGTGACTGGATGAATATCTGGTAGCAAACCGAGTTAATTCATCACGTTTTTGTTCCTCACTTGGGATGGAATATTTGAGCTTTCTGTGCGATTCTGGGGTTTTTGGAGCCCTCTGAAACGCTCGTGAGTGTAGAGTGACATGTACCAGCGATAAAAGGCGACCACTTCCCCAGTGCTAGGTTTTAATTCTGTATATAACAAACACTTCTTTCTTTAGTATTTCTTTCAACCCCACTTTTGAAGTTGATTTATATCTGCCTCCTGTTTTGCTCCAGTTTCAATCTTCTGGCAGCATTCCTTGCCAAGCCAGCCTAATGCCCACATGAGCCCCATTAAGCCACATGCTTCTGTATAGGCAGCAGTACATGTTTTTTTTTTCCTGGGCTGAGCTTTGTTTGCCAAATCTGGGTCTGTATTCACAGATAATGACTTCCTTTTTGTCTCCTTCTCCTTCTGTGTGCTTTTTTTTTTTTTTTCCACACGCAGCCTTTTCAAAATGTAATGTGACCCTCATGCATCATTTTTATCAGCCTTATAAACCCAGCGTAGTACAGCATATGATGTATGTAAATTCATGCACCTAAAGGCAGTGAGGAATAAATATTTCAGTCCTCTGTCAGGAACAGATGTCATTCAGAGTCAAGGTTTTTTCCTACCTGAAACTATTAGCTACAACAGTCCTATATTTAGAATAAAAAAGTAGAAATACCTTCTTTTCAAGATGTTGCAAGTCTTTTTTTTTCTTTCAGATGGCTTCAGATGATTGTGAAATTCTCTTTCAAAGTCACTTTTCATTTTGAAATATACTGTTATGCTATATTTAAAGGGATTTAGACTCTAAACCCCTTTAAGTTAAAATTTTTTAAAAAGGGGGCCGAACAAATAAAACATTATTTCACAGAATGCCCAGGAGCTTTAACCTGCTTTTTTTCACGGATGAGAAAACATTCTGGGGAAATGCAAAAAATATATTTTCAGCATGGTATTCAACACAGCCGTATTTGTATTCAAATCTGCGTGCTGGATACAGGATGGAAACCAACGAGGTCTGGGTGAAAGGGCCTTGGCCACAGCATCACAGAACATTTTGGGATTGGAAGGAGCCTCAAAGACCCCAAAGAACCCATCTTTGCCACGGCAGCCGAGCACAGTTTAGAGCTGGAAACTCACCTTTCAAGAGGAGAGCCAGTTTAGCTGGGGGATGACTTGGGGAGGTTTTAGTGGAAGGTTTAGCACAGGTGAAGCACAAGGCTTGGCAGGAGGAGGAGGGGAGCTCAGGAGCCGCAGGGAGCTCTGAGGTTTCACCGTGTCACGCTATAGCCCTGTCCATCGATACTCCCCGATAGCATCTGGGATTTCTGAGTGCTGTAAATGGAGTCTCCCAGCAGTGTTTGTCCTGGACTGAGTGCACTGGGGCAGACAGCTGATAAGGGACCTACAAGCTTGACATCAATACACAGTTGTGCTGTCATAACAATCCAACCTCAGCCTCCAGGTCAGAGCTCCTCGGAAATAAGCAGTGCTCATTATGGGGGCAGACAATTGGGAAGGTTTTCCTCCGCTGCAGTGTGGAGAACAGACCTTCGCAATGGGGGCATTGTTTACAAGTCACTGACATCTGCAAATAAAAATCTATTTAATTTGCTGTTACAGTCTAAGGGAAAAAAAAACCAACCAAAAAACCAACAAATGAGGAATCTCTGCTCCAAAAGGAGTCAAGAGATTCAGCAAATCACCCTGCATCTGCAGGTAGAACAGGGTCATGTTTCTGAAGGTGTTCATATGAGTGCAGAGATTCCCTTTGAGGTATCTCCTCTCCTCTGGTAGATGTGTGATCAGGCTATCTTGGCAAATGTCAGCACTCATGGCAGCACAGCCGTAGGAATATTTTTCAGCAACAACTGTAATGCTGAATACTGTGGTGCACTTTCACGTTAAAATATTTATATTTAGGTTTAAATGCAAACATTCCTTTGAAATCTCCTAATCACCCTGTACCTCTCAAGTTCTTTAAAATTTGCAAGCACAAAATAAAGCCATTAAAAACAAACAATCAAACAACCTACAACTGAATTAAAAATGTTGTACAGACAAGTGCCTCCAACATACAGACACACAGATAGTCACTCTACCCTACAGCTCTTCATTTTGAATCCTAAAAGCAGAGTCTGAAAGACCTGCAAGCCAAGCCAAAATATCACATATGCTTCAGTTTTGTCAATAATTATTAAGTGATACAGGGGAGATCTCACCCATGTTCTTTGTGCCCTATACCCAGTGTTATGTCCGTATTTGTTCTAACTCCTTTTCCCCCTCTTTCTCTTCCCTGCCATCTCCCTGAATCCCTCCCTCTGTAACACACACCCATGGACACACATTAGGACCAAAAATGAGAGGACAGGAAGCTTCTTCAAATTTCAAACTGCAGATTGAATTCACAGTTCATTGCCTCTGTGGAACCAACAGCATATTCAGTTTTAAAATTATGAAATTTGCAGGCCTGCATATGTTTTCTTGTCATAAATAAATAAATAAATTAATATCTAGTTGGGAAAAAAATCCTTGCTAGCCAGCAGTTGCACCTTGGTATGCTTGACACTTGACAAACAGAGAGATACAAGTGAGTTATATGTTGCTATGGTTTTATGACCAACAAAACAAGTCAAGGAGAACAGGTATTATAACATTTAGACATTTCTTTCCTCTCTGTCCCTGAGGGATTTTTTTTCAATGGCAGTTTCTGCATTGAGAAACAGCAAAAAGAGAAGAGAGAGAGGAAATCCTTTAATGGCATCCTTTACTTTTAATCCGATCCCTGGGACACAGAATACATTATTTGAAGAATAAGTTCGTACCTGAGGTGGAACTTTTCAGTTGCTGGTTGACGAGTGTGCCTGCCTGTGCTGATCAGGGTGGACAATCTCCTCTGCAGTGACAGAGCACACTCTGTGTCCCTGCCTTGCCAAGCCAGCCAGAGGGGCCAAACTGCAGCCAGGGACAGCTCCAGCTATGGCTGGAAAAAACCACATTTATTTTTTCATTACTGCAGCTTCCATTCTATTATTATGGAGTTTTATGGACTGCTGCAGACAAATTGTGCTCCTTTTCTATGAAAAATCAACTTTTATCGTCTTTTATTCCTTCTTGGGGAGTGTTAATGGGTACAAAATGGAAGGATTGCTGTGACAGTAATGCCACACTGGGAAGCCCTTGTGGCAGAGGTTCCTGAGCCAATTTGGATGTTAAAGCAGCCCCTCTGTGCTGCTCTTTCCTCCCTGACAGAATTATGATGTGCTCCTCAGCCGACCATACATTATTGAAGAGCTCTCTGGGCAAACACATGCTGCTGCAGTCTCTGGCTCTAGGAGAGACATTACCCAGCTGAAATGGCTCTGACAGCAGCCAACTCCTTTCATTTCCTCTTCCAATCCCAAAATGCGCTTCACCATCGCTGCTGTGGACACAGAGAAGTTGCCCTGAAGACTGAGGAGAGGCTTTTGTCTGCCCCAGGTTTTCCCAAGTGGCCTCCAGTTGTGAGAGGAGAGGTTTAGATTAGATAATAGGAGCAATTTCTTCCCTGAAAGGGTGGTCAGGCATTGGAACAGGCTGCCCAGGGAGGTGGTGAAATCACCATCCCTGGAATTGGTCAGGAGTGTGGCTGTGGCACTTGGGGACAAGATTTAGTGGTGTACATGGCAGTGATGGTTGGATTCAAAGATGCCAGAGGTCTTTCCTAACCTTAATGGTCCCATGATTCTGTGATCTTTAATGACAGGTTTTGCCTGCCTTCACTGGCCATAAATAAATGTAATGCATCAGTCTCTGCAAGACTGATAAAACTGGCTTAATTTTGTCAACATCTCTCACTAACTCATCGTGGACAGTGTGAAAGTCATCACAGAATGAACATCACGGAAGGTTTCAGATGATATGGACAGCTCAAAGGATCAGGGCAGCTCTGATTACAAGTGTTAGATCCCATCCAAAGACAGCTCTGTCCTTCAGTGCCCCTGCTGAGGAGGTGGAGCAGACACACTCCAGGCTACCTCTCATTTCTACCTATGGCATATCAACTAAAATACTGCAAATTTTGTCCAGTCTTTGCATGACATAGGGTAAAGCATCCGTCTTGCTGATTAATTAGCATGGAAATTTAATACCAGCTGATTTATTGGCTTACAAATATGTTTTGGCCATTACAAGAACACACTTGCAAGGTGAAATCCTGGGAATTTGTCCAATAACTCAAATCAAGCCAAGATTGACTTAGATCCAGTAGAAGTGAGATGAACATTTTATCTTCTTAGGCATCTTTCAGTACTTTGAAACTCTTGCATGTGTATTGCACATATGAACAGACACAGTATTTTATGGTAAGCGCCTAGCTAGATTAATCTTATCTATGTATTTTTTTTTCTAATTTACAATAACTGGATACATGGAAATGCTTGGAAACAGATGAATTTGCATAAGATCAGATTTTCTCCACCTAAAAAGCAATAACAAATATACTAGAGAAAATCATTCTTAAATCATCTCTGGTATTCTACTAAATTAAAAAAAAATGGAACATTCTGATTCCTCTTTGTTCACAGTACAGACATTGATTTTATTTTATCCTTACCTCATCTATTACCAAGTATAATTTGTATTCTAGGTTCTGGCACCAGACACTATTATCTTGAAAAGTGCTTGATATTCCTAAATGTGTAACAGCCAATTCTATAAAATTTTTCACAGGTTCCCATGTTTCCATGCAGAACTGATGACATCTTGTTAATTAGGAAAATCAGGTTTGCCCGAGGAGAGGGAAAACACTGTCACTATAAACAATGGTGAAACCTTTCTCTCATCATCTGAATCTCACATTTCACAATAGGAAGGTAAATTATGTTCTTTAGAGGACAGAAAGAAATTAAGTTTTGCCACTGAACAAGGATAGAGAGATGCTCTTGAGGCTATGATGAGCAAAGTGTTGTCTGGACATGCACCAAGCTTTCAGACATCATTTCAGGCTCTAGGAGGAACGATGACAAAGCTCTGCTCTAAAATTCTGGGTAACATTGAGCCAACAGTGAGTATAACAGGGTGTTCAATTTCTGCGGTGCAGAATTCCAAAGAGTAACAGAACCCAGGAAATTTGGCTCGGTGGGGTTAAGCTGAATGGGAAAACAATGCAGTTAGCAGAAACAGAGAGAGGAGAGCTGTGTAAAAAATCAAAGTGTGGCTTCACTGCTGGCACTGGAAAGATGAAGGGTGCTGCTCCCAGAGCCAAGATCCAACACACAGTCCACAGGGCACGCAGTGATCAGTGATGTCTGTTTTTTTACAGAGCAGACTTATCAGATGGCATCAGCAAGGACACACACCAGCCGGGGAAATGGAAAGGAATAAGATATATGGAGGGTACTGAGCAGAGCCTTCACAAACGCCCTAGGAAATGAGGGAATAGCAGGGGATAAACAGGGAAAGTAATTTATAGAGCGTTTGCTCAGTAGCATGAACTGATTTTGCAATCAATGCTGGTAGCAGGGCAAGGATCTGTGCTGCTGTTACCTTGAGGTTCCTTTGTTCAGGAACAAAGGGATGCAGGAGCAGCCAGGCAGCGTGGGGTCCCAGCAGTGCCTCCCGTGAGAGCAGGGCAGGCTGAGCCCAGCAGCATCCCCCAAAATATGGGCACTTGGGGTGCCTTGTCCACCTCGTGCACACCAATCCACCCGCAGCAGCCATCCCAGCTCCATTGGCAGCATTTCATCTTTACGCCACCAATTTGTTTGGTGTGGAATAAAGCAACAATTCCTGGTGAAAAAGGAGTTTGCTGCACAGAAAACTGCAATAATCCAAAGACTATGGGAAGATCCTAATGAAGGATTGTAGCTGTTGTTCTACTAATCAGCTATGAATTATTATTTTTTTACATTTAGTCTGCACATCCTCCAGAATATCCCGTTTGACAGTGGCCAGAAAGTCGGTGTGCACGGAATTTGCCTGCTGCAGAATTTAATTGTGCCTTATGGGGATTCCCTTCTGTCAGTGATTTGTTGGATATTGATTCATATAACTGGAGAACCTTTTTCCCTTTTTTTTTTCAAAGAATTGATCTATAAACAGACATTTGAAAGAAGACAGACTAGGCAAGGAGAGCTTTCATCTTTCAAAATTCTGCTGTTAAAAAGCCTGCTAATAATCGATCGATATCTTGGATTATGTCCTTTGCTGATGGAGAAAACTGAATATTATTTCAGGGAGTGGAGTCAGAATAATCATTTAGGAGCTTTTTACTATTTCATAAGACATCCCATTATTTTTGTGATGCACAACAGGTGCAGGGATGATTATTCAGCCAAGGGCAGAAAGACCTAAGCACAGGGCTGCTGTTGAGGCAGTGCCACCTTGATTATCCAAGCATCATGGGGACACTGAATATGTTTGCATAATTAAGTCCTTGGCTAATGGCAGTGCTTTTAACTGCAATTAATAGCTTTCTGGGGATGCAATTATTTTGAAAAACAAGGAGATTGTGGTAAATGAGGTTCAGATAACTGTGGTAGAACTAACAAGAGTGTTCATTTTTGATACTATAGCAGATGACTTCTAGTCTATTAAATTAGAGAGAAAGCATGAAAGCAAAATTACGTTTATAAAATGTTGAAAATTAAATTAAAAAAAGGTGTTAGGTAGGACAAACTCAGACAATCATCTCATTAGCAGTTTTCATTCTTGCTCATTTGAGAGGTGGTCATTGTCACTTTGTTCAAGGCTAAAACACTTCCTTACAGTACAATTTGCACTTCCTAAAGTGATCAGAGTCATAGAACAGTTTGGTTTGGAAGGGACTTAAAAGCCCTTCCAGCATCAAACCCCTTGGGATCACCTTCCACTATCCCAGGCTGCTCAGAGCCCCATCCAGCCTGGCCTTGAACACTTCCAGGGATGGGGCAGCCAGCTTCTCCTAGGAAAGATATGCAAAAACCATGCAAATGTGGCTAATGCAGCCCCCTGATAGAGAAGGGAGGCTACACCTGCACAAAGCAGAGCATCCCCGAGGTGTTTCCAGCACCCCCAGCACAGGGCAGTGTGGACTGGGCAGGGGCAGTCACTGGGGATGGCTGGGCAGGGCAGGGGACACAGAAAGCTGGCTTTGTGTCCAGAGCTGCTGGCAAATATAGTCCATCTTTTCATATGCTCGGAGACAGCCAAAAAGGGACAGACATAGATGCTCCAAGAAAATACTTAGAGTATTAGTTTTCGCGAAATCTTTAACTTTTTTTCTTCCCCCTTTTAAAAAATAACAGAGAGCTACTGTACCCTGCTGAGACCAACATCTGTGCAGACAATTAAACCCTTTTAGACTCTGAGCAGGGGGGAAACTCAGAGGAACTGGCCCTTTTCTACTGCATCCTCTGAAGGATTACAGATAAAGAAAAGATTTTGCAAATAGCTAGGCACATACATAATCACAAAGAGGTCCCGCTGATTTGTTTTAAAATAAATTTGGTTAACAATGAAGTTTTATTTTCTGAAAAATACTGATATTGGCACTTGGGTCTGAAATACAGCACTAACATCTTTGTTGTAAACCTCTTTTGGTAGGAAGCCAGATCTAAGACAACAGAATAAGAAGTTGAATAAGTCCTTGAGTTTTATTCTTCAGATTTCACAGGAAATTATTTATAAAACTTGATTCACAATGTTATGACCCCGAGACCTCATTACACAGCATTCTGGTTTCTTCTTTTTTTTTTCTGTTATTTAGCTAGAGTTGGGCAAGTGGGCAGAATATTTTTGCAAGGAATTTTCACTAATTAAAGTTGGGGTTTTTTTTAACTGGGATTGTCCTTAAGAGAAGGACTTTCAACAAGGAGGAAGGTCACTGTGGTATGGGTGGATCAAATGTGGAGAATTCAATCCCTGCTCTTTGTAGCTTAAAATCTCAATGAACAAGGTAAGCAGTGAGAGAGGACAGAAAAAGGAAAAAGAATTAAAAAGATTCGATTGCAGACACCTTTTTACAAGAACTTTCTGCTAAAATAATTAAAAATCTTCCTGTTGAAATTATTCTGACCTAGGGCTCTATATTAACAACTCTTAGTGCTAATTGCTGTATGTGCTTCCTAGTGCACACATCATTCCACAGAAACAGAAGTGCATACATCTATTAAATTACTTTTTCTTTCTTTTCCTTCCCTGGGAAATGCCCACCAATACTTTCAGTTTTCCAGGCTGGCAGAGGCACCCTCAGCAGAACAGAAGTCCAGGCAGGAAAAAAGGTTTGGTTATAAACACACCTTTCTGAAAGCATGATCATGCTTCTTATTTAAACACATACCTTCAAACCAATCTGGTTCACAATAACACTGGGATATAAACGTGATGGTTTCAAGAGGCACCAAAACTGGAGAGATGGAAATGTTTATTTTGGTGTGAAAATTCGAGGCTTCCTAATATTTAGTGTGCCTTTAAATATTTGTTTCAAAATGTGGCTTGGATTATAAAGACGAACATTTTGAGAGTAAATAATGGTTCAGTTAAGGTTGCACAGTGGATTAACTTCGTAACAGGATTTATAGAACAGGTAATTGTGAGAGCTCATGGGATAAATGCTCTCAAGGTGAAAGAACACTCCTGCCAAGGCAAAAATGGTCAGTTTTGCAAACCTGCACTGCCTCCCCATGGCCGAGCAGATGCTGTCCCTGCTCTGGGATCTCTGCATTCAGTGCAGAACGTGTGAAGGAATTAGTTATGTCAGTTTGTATTGTTATATTGGTGATGTTCATTACCACGAAGGGGCTGAAACGTGTTGTGCCTCTTTCCTGCCATGCCCTGGCACGTGTCAAATGGGATGGACAGTGGCTTGTCCATATGGATAATGATTCCTCAAGAAAGTGAAGCAGCTCAGCCTCAAATGGAGCTTGCATAAGAATAAAGAAATACCCCCCTACCCCTTGCTAATCTGAGTGTGTACTACAGCAAAAACTTCCAGACAGAATTTTTTGGCCCCAGTGATCCTGATGGACCCTTCCAACTCAGCATATTCTAGGATTCTATTCTGAAATAATGCAGAGCATGCACTGCAGTCTGCAAATGAAGCATTCCCTAAGGAAAATCATGGCAAGAATGGCAGTGATTCCCAGTCAAAGACCATTTCAAATATTGAAGAGGTGTAAAAGAAACATCTGCTGGGCTCATCCCCCCTTTTTTTTCTCTGTTCCTATTGTTATTTAATTCCCACACAGACACACACACATAAACATCTATGTGAAATTATGCATAACAAAGAGGTTTATTATTAAAGTTTCTAACAACCTGGGACATCAAAGAGCTTTGGAGGGACTTGGTCTCTGTTCAGGGGAGGGTTTGACTCTTGCTGTATTTGACCCAGGTTGCTCCAGCCCTCTAACCATGACGAACATTTTGAATAAATTTCAAGACAAAGTTCTTACTTAACCCAGCTCTGGTTTAACCTGTCATTTTGGTATTTTCAAATTCCTTTGCTCAGGACCTAGCCTCCCCTGCATTACAGCTGCTTCTCCAGCCACAAGCAACCATTCCTCATTTATTGTCACCTGATGTGAGTCCCAGCTTTCACTGACAATTCCCATTCAGCACTTACTGTGCTATATTTCACCTCAGAGTGATGAAAGCATTTCTCAGGATGACATTAAGTACTGATATAATGTGACTATGACTTACCCTCAGGGTCCCTTTATAATGTGTTAGAATTGTAACATTGCTGGTAATTTTTGTAAAAATAAAGTTGTACCTTAGTTCACTTTATCAGTGAAGGACTAAATGTTTAATTAACATAAAACACGATGTATTTCACCTTCTGCACAGCCTAAAGGCTCCAAGGTTTTTCCTCAGCATATCAAAAAGTCTTCCTAATAAATCACTATATGCTACTAAAAGTGAAGTGATAATAAACTTGTTCTGTGTTATTCTGAGACTCATTTAAATATGAGATCTTTATTTTTTTTTTATCAAGCATGAAATATAATAATTTACTTCAAGGTTATGTTGCACAAGGCCTGTGTGCTGTTTGCCCTTGAATGATTCATAATCAATATTTTTAAAAAAACTCGAGTGAGGTTGTTGAGCTTTTTTTTCCCTACAGAGAGTACATATTTCTGGATATTATGCAGACACCGTGTTTTATTTAAATTTTTTCTAAATACACTTTTCCCTAGCTTTTATTGCTTTATCCTCTAATCCATCCACACTGAAGCAAGCTGCCATTGTAACCAAGTTCATCCAAAATTTTATTCTTCTGAGTGCCAAGTGATTTGGACGTTCATGGCCTTACTTCTTCAAAAACTGCACTTGAGATGTTATAGGTACATTATTTCTCTTCCTTGAGCAACTGGCATCATGACAAGACAGTCAGTAAAGCCCCACTCAGCATCAGGGTGAAAGCTTTTGGGCTCCAATAAACATTTAACTTCCAGTTCTGTAGATTGGCTGAGCTGTTTTACTGGATAATAGGTGGTATTTCTGATTTAGAGACTTTAGGAGATTTAGGGTTTTTGAGATGTTAGGTTGTTTTGTTTAATGAAGACTGAGTAAGTGCCCAGCAGCCTCACAGTTGCACGATGATATGTTTCAGATTTTCTGGATAATTTCTTTTCCCAGGGTTTCACTGTCAATAATTGCATCCCATTACTAAACTCCATCCAGAGTATGGAATACAGATGCATGAAGGAGTAATGGGTGCATTCCTTCAAACAGAAAACAAAGACTAAGCCAGGAGAGAAATGCTCTCCAAATGTTTAAACAGATTATGAAAAAAAAAAAAAAAGGTCGAAATTGTTTGAGTTTCTGGAACACAGCAAAATGAGCACTTTTAACTAGTTGGTAACTATGTTCTCATGGTCCAGGCAAAAGATTCAGCCTAGTTTCTCTCCTCAGCTGAACTCTACCATCTTGTGGGTTCCCAGGAAATTACAGTTTCAGTCTTAAAATCATCTTAATAAGTTTGTCCATCTAAAATAGCTGACAGCACTGCTTTTGGTTTTTATTTTTTATGACTAAGTAGCATATTATGGACAAAATACTATTAAAGCTTGGGGGTTTTTTTGGGTTTTTTGTTTTGTTTTGTTTTGGTTTTTTTTTTTTTTTAATTTACTCTTTCAATTTGCGGCTTTCCAAACCATAACAATATACATACATTCCACATATTTCAGTATTTCCCAGTGACTTTACAAATTCCTGATTTGATCTGTGGCAGTTTTACTGTGACAATAGAAAAGAGAATTATACAAGCCCTTTGTTTCTATTTAGGCTTTTGCATCTTGTGACAAAGAAATCAGAGCACTTTAAAAAAAGTGAAACCGAAATAGCCACTATCTTTGAGATTCTCTAGCTTTCTCCTGGTCATTTAAGTTATCCTTAAGTGCCAGAGATCAGTACAGTTTTGGCTTTGAACTGCAGGATTTCCACTTTTTATGTGATAGGGATTTTTTACTGGAACTTTTAACTTTCTTTTTCTGTTCAGGAGGGATTCATCTGTTCATTTGATGGGAATCTGACTTTGAGTGGAATAATGCTGAATTTAACACTTGAATTGTAGAGGATATTTTTCAAAACCTTTAAAAATGTGGCAGCTGCTGACTTCAGCAGGGCTTTGCCAGCAGCCAGGCCATGAGCTATAAAGAAAACCCAAACCTTAATTTAAGAAAAAAAAAAAAAAAAAAAAAAAAGAGAAAGCCACAGCCACAATGTACAGTTAAGAGCACTGTGGGGTGCTCTAGCTATTAAAGGAAAAAGAAAACATGGTGTTGCAGAGCAGGTGTTGAAAAATTAAACTACTGAGTTCAGACCAGTGTATTTCTAAGCTATAAAACATGGCTGGAAAAACACTTTAATGTTCTTTTTCCAAGCAGAGCGAGTCTATTAAGTAATAAATATCAAAAGGCCGATTCAGCTCTATTAGTGTGACTGGGATCAGGTTCTCAAAGTCAGATGCTGCTGTCCCTGTCTGGGAGGATGTGACTCTCAGTGGCACATTAGGACCATCCCCATCTGAATTGTTTAGTGTCAGAGCAATTGGAACTTGAATGCTATGCCTTGTTCAGTCCTCATAACAACAGCAGGACTCATGGTGTATTATCTGTGTGATAATGAAAAGCTGGGGTTCAATACCTATTGATTTAAGTCAGCAGCATTCTGCTGCTAAACTGCATCCTGAGAATAATGCCAGAGTAATATTTATTCCTGCAGCATCAAAGGAGAGAGTGGTGCAGCAAAGGTGTTTCCTACTCTATCTGTCCCTAACTGAGATATAAAGTGGTGCTAAAAATTCAAATGCAATCAGTAAAAGGAACCAACAGAGAAAAAGTTCAGTAGGAGAACCAAAGAAAAATAGCTTTACTCATTCATCAAACACATGCTGCACTCTCTTAAGAAAGAAATGTCTCACATCAATGAAGACTTCAATGAAGTTGGGGTCTGCAGATGATCGTAGAATCATTTTGTTGGAAAAGACCTTTAAGATCATCGACTAAACCGTAATGATGCAAGTGTGGGCAGGATTCCAGCTGCCTTCAAGGCATAATGAGAATGCCCAGCGCCAAGTCTTGCATCACTCAGGAGAACGGTGCATCAAACAGAGCTTTTGTGCTCTTACCTCCAGCTCATCAAATATAAAACACAGAAACCTACCTGCCAGATCTGAATTCATAACCAGTTCCTGTTCTGGCTGCAGAGTAAAATTCTCTCCCTGCTGTGATATCCAATTGCAACCCTGAGACGTCCGAGGGCTGTGTGAGATAATAGGTATGCAGTCAATTTTCATTAGACTTACCCAAGGAAAAGAAATTGCTTGGACATTTTTTTCTTCCCTAGAACGCTTTCCACTTCATTCATCAGCCCTCTGCTTCTGTACTGTCTGTGCCTCCCAGTGCAACATTTCAGCAGCATCATGGCCCACTTCAGGCAAAAACAGCCTTGGAAGCACATTAAAGGTGACAGCCAGATGTGTTGATCTGTTGACAATGGACACTGAGGTCGTTATTAAGACTTTGCAGTGGAGTGTGAACTGGACAGGGTTGGGATTAGATTGCTTCTTCCATATCTGGAGGTGAAAGCCTGATGAAGTGTTGGGAGGTGTTATCAGCAGAGCTGGAGGCAAGACAAAACGTGCAAAAATGACCTATTCTTCACTTTATTTCCAGTCCTGCAAGTTCTAAGTGGTGGAGTGCTTCTTAGCACCGTCTTAACTCTGCCTAAATGTGTTTGTGTTAATCTAAAACGGGTCAAAACTCAACTCACACTTACGCTGATGAACCACCAGAGTAATTCCACTGACACGCATAGATTTTATAATAAAGGTATTGCTTAATACCTTCCAAAGCTGCTTTAATTTCAGTAGGCTTTTTCTTAGCCATTAAAATAGCTTTTTAAAAAGTGCAGTTGGTTTTAAAACATCTTCTAGGTTTGCTTATATTTTAGATAGCTCAGAGTAAATATATATATATAGTTGCAATGAGAAAAAAGATTTTTTTTAAATTGCCTGTAATTATTTTCTGTAAAGTTTTGTAAAACTTTTTATAAACATTGGATTTACAAAAGCAACTTCCTGAATCCTATGAAATGGAATTTTGATATATTGAAACACTACAGGAATTTAAAAGGTGTTTCTTTTGTGAATGACTCATCTAGAACAACATTTTTACATCCACAGGTACAAAAGGGTTAAGCAAATTATGTTTTGGAAGAAATTCCGAGATACTTGCATTTACCATATCAGATCATTGATATAATTGCAAATATTAAATTATACGGCCTGTAAACTGGCAAGTAGATTTTGTTTGATTCATTCTCATGTGGAGCAAAACTTTGCAATGTATCATTTTCATTTCATGTAATGCAAGGGGCACATATGATAATTCTGGGATTTAATATTGACAGACATTATTTTTGAGTTTCCAGAGCAGCAAAAAAATGGTGCTTTAAAACCTGTTGTTCTCCTGGGTTTGGGATTTTCTTTCTTGCCCAGAATTTTAGCCATTTTGCTTACCTCAGATCTACAGTATTTAAAAGGCTGATGATTTGCTTTTGTGTGTTTAAATTTCCATATTTTTGCAGCAGCATTTCTTATTTTGACATTTGAGAGAAGAGCCCAGAGGAAAGCACAAACTATGGGCACAGAAGAGCTTGAACAATGTCAGAACAAGACGGTGCCTGTCCCACATGAAAAAATAGTTGGTTAGCGATTCATTCTATTAATTAGGGAAAGAATCAAAGTCCCTTTCACGGGCAGAATGTTTCTCTGTGCTGTGTTTTGGACTGGGAGGTCAAATTTTGATGGTGAAAAAACCCATGTAGCGAGGAAAAAATTCCAGTGATTAAGATGTGAATGCTCAAAGACCTGTCCTGGTGAAGGTTGATGCTAACTTCTGTTGGCAATCCTCCCCCTCCAGCCCATATAATCTTATTTCTTCCTGAATAGTGCATTTCATAAATACACTTTTTATAAAAAATATATTTTTGTAATAGAAGGAAGCTCTCTTTTCGAGAGCGGATTGCCGGCTGCAGGCAAGGCTGATGCTCGCCTGTAGATGGAGTTAAATATCAAAGAACTGGTCCAGCACTGCGGATCCCGGCGGGACACTACACGGATGATCCGCTCCCGGCTGTCCCATGGATTTATCGCCCGGCTCCTCGCAGGAGAGGAGGAGGAGGAGGTGTTTACACCAAGAATAGTTTGTGCATGACTTATCTCCCACTGGACTGGAAAAGTAGAGAGCCTCGAGGCACAAAAGCCCTTCCCCAGGTCGGTAGCAGGCGCTGAGAAATGAAAAACTGAATGAGGGCAGAGGAAAGCAGCGCTGCCAGGCAGGGAGAGATGCTGGCACAACATTTCCAACCTCAGCATCCTCACAGCTCGCTGCTGTGGCCACGGGTGGGAGGATCCATCCCTATGGGAAACGGGGATTTGCAGGAATTACTCGCCCGAGGTATCCCTGTGTTAGGTGACAGTACGGAACAGGAACCACCTCTGCTTTTTCTCACTGATTCCAGTCAAGACTGCTGCTAAAGTTTATTTTATCTCCTTTTCTTTAAACGTACCCAGGGTACTAGCGGGGAACAAGCTGCCTTTGACACCTCATCCTTCTACACTCTCCTGCTTTATTTTCCACTTCTTCTCTCACTTTGCCGACTTTTCCACGGTGGAAAATACACCTCCGGGTTTGCCAACTCCCTCACAGGCACAAATAAACTCTGTAATTTGCCCATGCGTTATGCGGCTGTGCTGGATTTACCTCGCCGCTTTAATTGCGAGTGTTACCTTGTGGCTTTCATTGCTGTCTACAGATTTGTGTCTTGTGTTTAAAAACGAAATTAAAACTTTTGCAAAGGAGCTTGCTGGGTTTTTGCGGGCTTTTCGGGTCGGAACAAGGAGTGGGTTTGGGCTCGGGCTGTCCGGACCGCTGGTTCCCGCGGGGCGCTGCGATGCTCCCGGTGCCGAGAGCCGGGCGGTGGCGGCAGAGGGCGCTGCCGGCCCGCGGGACCAGCGCCGCATCTTCCCGGGATAACGGGTCCCGCCGATTCCTCCCGAACTGCCCAAACTCCGCGGCGCCGCCGCATCCCCATCCCGCCGTGCCCGGGGCATCCCGGCCCGCTCCGCTCCGCCCGTCCCGCCTCGCTGCCCGCTCCAGGTGGGAGCATCCCAGAACCCGCGCCCCGAGGGGGCGGCCCGGGGGGCTCGCCCCGCTGCCCGCCCGTCCCGTTCCCGCATCGCCGGCCCCTCCGGAGCGGGGGCGGGCCCGGGGCGGAGCGGCGCGGCTCGACGGCCAATGGGCGGCCGTGGGGGGAGCCGGCCCGGGCGTCAAGAGGGCCGGGATCCATGAGCGCCGGGCAAAGTTGGGACCGGGCGGTAGCGGATCGCGGAGCGGCTCGGCCGCCGTGCGCCCGGGCATGCCGGCGGGGCGGCGGGCTCGGAGCGGCGGGGNGCGGTAGCGGTAGCGGCGGCTGCTGAGCGGCGATGCGGCGCGGCGCCCCCGGCCGCCCCCCAGCCCCGGAGCGGCGGCGGGGGCTGAGGCTGAGCCGGAGCGTCCCGTGAGCGCTGCCGTCCGCGTCCGGAGCGCAGCCGAGAGCCGGAGAGGCGGCGGAGCGGGGCGAGCGGCGCTGCCGGGCCGCCCCCTCGGGGCGCCATGGGCCGGGCCGGGGCCGCCCGCGGGCCGCCGCTGCTGCTGTCGCTGCTGCTGCCGCTGCTGCCGCCGCTGGGGAGCGCCGCCTCCGAGCCCCGCCAGGTGTTCCGAGTGCTGGAGGAGCAGCCGGCCGGCACCTGGGTGGGCACCATCGCCACCCGGCCCGGCTTCACCTACCGCCTGAGCGAGCACCACGAGCTCTTCGCCATCAACGCCACCTCGGGCGCCCTGCACACCCGCGCCAACATCGACCGCGAGAGCCTGGCCAGCGACGTGGTGGACCTGGTGGTGCTGTCCAGCCAGCCCACCTACCCCAGCGAGGTGCGCGTCCTGGTGCTCGACCTCAACGACAACGCGCCCGTCTTCCCCG
The DNA here is from genome assembly GCA_013186435.1 of Turdus rufiventris. Classification (NCBI taxonomy): domain Eukaryota; kingdom Metazoa; phylum Chordata; class Aves; order Passeriformes; family Turdidae; genus Turdus; species Turdus rufiventris. The sequence continues at coordinate 346,800 of PYHW01010827.1, read as the reverse complement.
ACCCCTCCATCGTGGTGACTTTCAAGGAGGACACGGGCAGCGGGCGCCAGCTCATCCTGGACACTGCCACGGACGCCGACAGCGGCACCAATGGCGTGGACCACGGCTCCTATCGGATTGTGGCCGGCAACGAGGAGGGCCGCTTCCGCCTGAACATCACCCTGAACCCCAGCGGGGAGGGAGCGTTCTTGCACCTGGTGTCCCGCGGGGGGCTGGACCGGGAGGCCACCCCCACCTACCAGCTGCTGGTGCAGGTGGAGGACAAGGGCGAGCCCCGCCGGCGAGGGTTCCTCCAGGTGAACGTCACCGTGCAGGATATCAATGATAACCCACCCATCTTCAGCCAGACGCTTTACCAGGCGCGGGTGCCCGAGGATGCTCCCGTCGGGGCCAGCGTCCTGCAGGTGACTGCGGCCGATGCTGATGAGGGCACCAACGCTGACATCCGCTACCGCCTGGAAGGAGGCGACGGCAGCGGTGCTGGGGACGGGGCCGGCAGCCTGCCCTTCGAGGTGGACCCCGAGAGCGGGGTGATCCGCATCCGGGAGCGCTTGGACTACGAGGTGCAGCGGCAGTACTCGCTGACGGTGCAGGCCACAGACCGTGGCGTGCCGGCGCTGAGCGGCCGGGCCGAGGCCGTCATCCACCTGCTCGACGTCAACGACAACGAGCCCCGCGTGAAGTTCCGCTACTTCCCCGCCACCTCCCGGTTTGCCTCTGTGGACGAGAACGCGGCCCCCGGCACGGTGGTGGCCCTGCTGACGGTGAGCGATGCCGACTCTCCCGCAGCCAACGGGAACATCTCCGTGTCCATCCTGGCGGGAAATGAGCAGCGGCACTTCGAGGTGCACAGCAGTAAGGTGCCCAACCTCAGCCTCATCAAGGTGGCGGCCGCGCTGGACCGGGAGCGCATCCCGGCTTACAACCTTACCGTGGCGGTGGCGGATAACTACGGGGCCCCACCGCCGCCTCCAGGCTCTCCCCCTTCCGTCTTCTCCCCCGACGGAGTGGTGGCAGCTCCCGTGAGCCGCTCCTCGGTGGCCAGCCTGGTGATCTTCGTGAACGACATCAATGACCACCCGCCCGTGTTCGGGCAGGCGGTGTACAGGGTGAACATCAGCGAGGACGTGCCCCTGGGCAGCTACGTGCGCGGCCTCAGTGCCACGGACCGCGACTCGGGCCTCAACGCCAACCTCAAGTACAGCATCGTCTCGGGCAACGAGCTGGGCTGGTTCCGCATCAGCGAGCACAGCGGGCTGGTCACCACGGCTGTCCCCGAGGCTGGCACTGCTGCGGGCACAGCCAGCTCCAGCGGGCTGGACCGGGAGACTGCATCTCAGGTGGTGCTCAACATCAGTGCCCGTGACCAGGGCGTGCAGCCCAAGTTCTCCTACGCTCAGCTGGTGGTGACCGTCCTGGATGTCAACGACAACAAGCCTCGCTTCGGTCAGCCTGAGGGTTACCTGGTGTCCCTGGCTGAAAACTCCCCATCAGGAACTGAGCTGCTTGTCCTGAGTGCCACTGATGGGGACCTGGGGGACAATGGCACTGTCCGCTTCTCGCTGCAGGAAGCCGAGCCGGCGCTGGCAGCTGTTGGCCCTTCCTCTGTGGCCCCTCGCCTCATGTTTCGCTTGGACCCAGTTTCGGGCAAGCTCAGCACCATCTCGCAGCTGGACCGGGAGGAGCAGTCTCACTTCTCCTTGCAGGTCCTGGCCACTGATTTGGGCTCTCCTCCCCTCTCCTCGGTAGCCCGAGTTAACGTGACCATCCTGGATGTGAATGACAATAGCCCCGTGTTTTACCCCGTTCAGTATTTTGCCCATATCCAAGAGAATGAGCCAGCCGGAACCTATGTGACCACTGTGTCTGCCACAGACCCAGATCTGGGACCCAATGGGACAGTCAAGTACAGCATCTCAGCTGGAGATACCTCCAGGTTTCAGGTCCATGGGCAGACAGGGGTCATCACTACAAAAATAGCCCTTGACAGGGAGGAGAAAACCGCTTACCAGTTGCAGATTGTGGCCACTGATGGTGGCCATCTGCAGTCACAGAACCAAGCCATTGTCACCATCACTGTCCTGGACACCCAGGACAACCCCCCTGTTTTCAGCCAGGCCACGTACAGTTTTGTTGTCTTTGAAAACGTTGCCCTGGGTTATCACGTGGGTACTGTTTTTGCTTCCACCATGGACCTCAACACCAACATCAGTTACCTCATCACGACAGGTGACCAGAGGGGCGTGTTTGCCATCAACAGGGCGACGGGGCAGATCACCACAGCCAGCATCATCGACAGGGAGGAGCAAGCGTTTTACCAGCTGCAGGTGGTTGCTAGGGGTGGGGCCATAACTGGCGATGCTGTGGTCAATATAACTGTCAAAGATTTAAATGACAACTCCCCACACTTCGTTCACATGGTGGAAAGTGTAAATGTTGTTGAGAACTGGAAAGCTGGGCATACCATATTCCAGGCCAAAGCTCTTGATCCTGATGAAGGTGTTAATGGCATGGTCCTTTACAACCTTAAGCAAAACCCAAAGGGCTTGTTCTCAATCAATGAACAAACTGGTGCTATAAGCCTAACGGGGCCGCTGGACATAAATGCTGGGTCTTACCAGGTTGAAATCCTGGCCTCGGATATGGGGGTGCCTCAGCTGTCCTCCAACTTTATCCTGACTGTCTCTGTCCACGATGTAAATGATAACCCGCCTGTGTTTGACCAGCTTTCCTATGAAATTACTATTTTGGAGTCAGAGCCTGTGAATTCCAGGTTCTTTAAGGTACAGGCTTCTGACAAAGACTCAGGAGTGAACGGCGAAATAGCTTACAGTATAATTGAAGGAAATGCTGGGGATGCCTTTGGCATATTCCCAGATGGCCAGCTGTATATAAAAAGTGAACTGGACCGTGAACTTCAGGAAAGATACGTTTTACTGGTTGTTGCCTCTGACAGAGCAGTAGAACCACTCAATGCTACTGTGAACGTGACTGTGATTCTGGAGGATGTAAATGATAACAGACCCCTGTTCAACAGTACCAACTATGTGTTTTATTTTGAAGAGGAACAGAGGGGCGGGTCATACGTGGGTAAAATAAATGCTGTAGATAAAGACTTTGGGCCAAATGGTGAGGTCAGGTATTCATTTGAGCATCTGCAGCCAGATTTTGAGCTGAACACAGTAACTGGGGAAATCAGAAGCACTCATCAGTTTGACAGAGAAGCTCTCATGAGACAGAGGGGAGCTGCAGTATTTAGTCTTACAGTGATAGCAACAGATCAGGGGTTGCCAAAGCCTCTGAAGGATCAGGCAACTGTACAGATCTACATGAAAGACATCAATGATAACGCCCCCAAATTTTTGAAAGATCTTTACCAAGCTACTATATCAGAATTGGCAGCAAATCTGACACAGGTGCTGAGAGTTTCTGCCTCAGATGTTGATGAAGGGCTTAATGGGTTGATTCACTACTCCATAATCAAGGGAAATGAGGAAAGCCAGTTTGCAATAGACAGCAGCACAGGCCAAGTGACCTTAGTGGGCAGACTAGATCATGAGGCTACTGCATCATATTCCCTTGTCATCCAGGCAGTAGACTCTGGAGTGGTGTCCCTAAGCTCAACTTGCATCTTGAGCATCGATGTATTGGATGAAAATGACAACAGCCCTTCCTTCCCTAAATCAACCTTGTTAGTGGATGTTTTGGAAAATATGAGGGTCGGTGAGCTTGTGTCATCTGTCACTGCCACTGATTCTGATTCAGGTGACAACGCTGACCTCCACTACAGCATTACGGGGACAAACAATCACGGGACCTTTAGCATCAGCCCCAACACTGGGAGTATTTTCCTTGCTAAGAAACTGGACTTTGAGACACAGTCTCTGTATAAGCTAAATATAACAGCCAAGGACCAAGGCAGGCCCCCGCGCTCCTCCACGATGTCCGTGGTCATACACGTGAGGGATTTCAATGATAACCCTCCTCATTTCCCTCCGGGAGACATCTTCAAATCAATTGTTGAGAACGTCCCCGTGGGTACCTCTGTCATTTCCGTGACTGCTCACGACCCGGACGCGGATATTAACGGGCAGCTAACGTACGCGATCGTCCAGCAGATGCCGAGGGGGAATCACTTCCGTATCGATGAGGTGAGGGGCACGATATTTACCAACGCTGAAATCGATCGGGAGTTTGCCAATCTCTTTGAGCTAACAGTCAAGGCCACGGACCAGGCCGTTCCCGTGGAGTCCAGGCGCTTTGCTCTCAAGAACGTGACCATCCTGGTGACGGACCAGAACGACAACGTGCCTGTGTTCGTGTCGCAGAACGCCCTGGCGGCTGACCCCTCGGTGGTGATCGGTTCGGTCTTGACCACCATTGTTGCGGCGGACCCTGACGAGGGTGCCAACGGGGAGGTGGAGTACGAGATAGTCAACGGAGATACTGAAACCTTCATCGTGGATCGCTACAGTGGAGATTTGAGAGTGGCCTCAGCCTTGGTGCCTTCCCAGCTCATCTACAACCTCATCGTCTCTGCCACCGACCTGGGCCCCGAGAGGAGGAAATCCACCACCGAGATGACTATAATTCTGCAGGGGGTGGACGGGCCCGTTTTCACTCAGCCGAAATACATCACCATCCTGAAGGAGGGCGAGCCCATCGGCACCAACGTGATCTCGCTGGAGGCAGCGAGCCCGCGCGGCTCGGAGGCGCAGGTGGAATATTACATCGTGTCCGTGCGCTGCGACGACAGGAGCCTCGGGCGCCTCTTCACCATCGGGCGCCGTTCCGGCCTCATCCAGACCGCTGCCATCCTGGACAGGGAGCAGGGAGCACGCCTCTACCTCGTGGATGTTTACGCCATCGAGAAGTCGTCCGTGCTGCCCCGCACGCAGCGAGCAGAGGTAAAGCTTGTTCTGTAATTATTCCTTTTACGCTGGTGCAATTCCAGGATTGTGGCTGGGTTTTCACCAAAGTTGTGGTGTCAGTGTTGGACGTGGGAATGGGCTCTGAGCAGCTCGTGTAGTGTCTCCAGTCATGGAAGTTCTTGCTAAATCCCTGGGATGATAGGTCTCCTCACACACCTCCAATTTAAGTTACTTTTTTACCTAGCTCACAGATGAGTACGAAAGTGATTTTGTTTCTGTTCTTGGGTGTGACAGGTGGTAAATGTGTAACATTTTAGTTAAGCCACGTGTGAAAAGGAGTCTTGTGTATGCTTTAAGTTGCAGCATCTCCTGGAGCTGCCTTCTGCACTTTGACTTGCCATTCCTGGGAATTTGGGGCTGGCGCTGCTTAGTGAGTCAGCCAGCAGAGGATGCTGGTAGTGTGTGGTGGTCCAACCATTTCCCTCTCTGGCTGAACACACTCCCTCAGTACTGCACAGCCCTACAGATCCCCCAGCCATGCTTCCTCCTGGGATTTAAGTCTTAGTTTTGACGCTGTGGTGGTCTGCAGGTTTGGGGTTGTTTTGGTTTGATTTTAGCAAAAGTGGTATTTCCAATTCTTGCTCGGCAGCTGTGGATTTTTTCTCTTTGTAGCTGCTTTTGTTGTTTCTTCTGCAGGTTAAGTATGATGTGTAGGTGTGTAACCTTGCTTTCCCATACTGGCAGTGACAGATCCTCTCTGAATTGATTGTCAGGGAATTGGAGCACTGTTCCATCTCAGAGATGTGATCCCATCCTGGTGTGCATGCAGTGTGCTGCTGATGGTCATGGATTGTCCAACAGTAGCATGTTGGAAAATGACCTGTTCTAGCAGTTCTGCTGGTTTAAATAATTCATGCTACGTTTATGAGAATACTCCTGTTGTGCAGGTCTTTGTACCCCTGCTAGCAATTTGTAAAAGATGCACCTTTATAATTTTTCCTTACTATTATGTCATATTTTGTCATGATGGACTGTTGTTTTGGATCATGACCCTTCAACTCTGAGTTTGAGCAAAGAGTTTCTTGACTGGGGAAGGACTCATAGGAGACCCAACCCTATGCCTGCAATATTCTTACATGTTGTAAAAGCATTTAACTTGAGTGTTTGCTGAGCAGGGAAGAGAACAGCCACTGAAACCTTGAGCAACTTTTACACTGTTGAATGCACACAACTTCTCAAATCACAAGCAAATGTTTTATTCTGTAAAGAACTTTGAGAGGCATAATTGGGAGTTAGAATTTCCTATTGCTGGTTGTATCTTTATAGCCTCTAAAATGTGTCTTCTCCCAAATGTAATTAGCTTACTGTGCTTCTTTATAAATGTATTATAAATTATAATCAGCTTTCTACTTGCAAAAACATAACCATATGCAGTCTTCCTCTTAACTGATGGGATTTGTCTGGAAAGCTTTTGCTGTCCAACATAAGACCTACTTCAGTGACATTCTGTGTGCAAGCTGACTGTCAGTGAGTCCTGAATAAGCAACACAACTTTTTTTCCCACATATTTATAAATTTTTTTTAATATTTTATTTTGTTTGTTGGTTTTGGTTTGGATTTTTTTTTGGTGGGGAGAAAACATGAATATTGTTGAATATTGCGTATTTTATTTTTTCTCTTATGAAGAGTGTGTTGGGTTTTGTGTCTCGGTATGCTTAAAGAAAAGGGAAGAATGGTAATGGGATATTCTTAGCTATGTCTACATGATTATTCTTCATTGCCTGCTACACTCCCTGCCCTGATGGCAGAAATCATCTTAATTGCACTGAGGCATGTGAGTGAGTGAACCTCTGAGCATGAGGAGCTGCCCAGTGCTAATCGTGCTGCCTGGGATGGGCCAGCAGAGCAGGCAGAGAGAAGGAGTTAATGGCTCTTTTGTCTGGTACAGACTGCACCAGTGGGCTTGGGTGGCAGATACCTGGTGTGAAATAGAGACATTTACAGTTTCCAAACTGTGATCCGGCTTTGTCTTGCCAACAGGCGTTATAAAAGAAGGGCAGGCTTGCGTGAAACCACTTGAATTAATCCTTGTCCTTGGGAAGTGGGGTGATTCTGTCACTAATTAATTTTATTTATCTTTTAAAATAATATCAAATATATGGAAAAGTTTTTTATTTTGGATTTTTATCCCATTTGTAATCTACAGTGACAAACTAGATGATTTGACATTGTGTGAATGTGTTTTGTGATCAGTGTTATCTTTTCCCCCTCTTGTATTAATCATTAGGTTAAGACAATCATCACTGTTGGCCTCATGTAAAAAAGAATAATGTAGGTGTCCTAAAAGGGTCCCTTCAGTTTACCTTTTAAATGTTTCTGCTAGGAAAAAACCTCTCAGCAATTGCTAAACTCCTTTCTCTTGGCTTTCCAGCATAAATTCTCTTTTAACCTTTTGGGCAGGGCTGAGGGTATTTCTGTTTATATTTATTTTATATTTATATTTATGATTTTATATTTAATACAGAATGACTGATGCCTACTGGCATCACTTGCACACCCCATGGCTCCCCTCAGCCCTGCCTCCCCAAACAAGGGCTGTGTGCTGCAGGATATTTTGGGGGATATATTTGTGTGTTGTACCCTGGCTTGTGTCTGGCAGCAATAATAGGAACCCAGGGACAATACCTCAGTCTTCTGCACTGTGTTACCAGGGATTAAGAGGAATTAGAAAGGATCTCCAGTTTGCATGATTAACCCTTCAGTGGGTGGCTTTCTTGGAGGGAGCTGTGAGCTTGCTGGGAACCAGTAGTGCCTATATATCATATATGGTGATGTGTTTATCAATCTATGACAGTTAAGAGGGGTAGCACCTTGGGAGGTGAATTCCTCTTTCAGTTCATCGTCTTTCAAATGCTTTAAATAGGTTCATAGCTCCCAAGGAAGCAAGGAGAAGGGTGTAAATGAAGAAAGTGTATAAACTTGCAGTGAAAGGTTTATTGGTTTAAAACTGGAAACACTCAGATCAGTGAGGACATCCTGTTAGTGCTTTTTACCTGGGAATGCTAATATCCTCTCAAAAGAGGGGATTGTCAGGGAGAAATGAGACACTGGGTTTTCTTCTGCACTTGTGCATTTGTAGCTTCATCCTGTGAGCACTTCATGATTGACACTGTTGGGAATCTTGAACTTTCAAGCTGGGGAAGTGTTTGTTCTTTATTCAGCCAAGATGTGGGGATTTCAGACAATGCTTAGTAAACATCTGGAAATTAATGAGAAAAGGTGGCCTCCTGGAAAGACAATCATTTTGACTCAGTAGGAACTGCAGCCATGGCTATAACACCAGGATTGCACGGTGTAAATAGCTGATGTGGAGCTTTTTGTCTCAGCCCAGGCTGTGTCCTGTGTCACTCCTGCATCCCTTGTGCAGCATCCCTTGGGCTGGGCTCTGCTTCAGGGGTGTGGCGTCACTCCTCAGCCATGGAGGGAGGAAAAAGGGGTGTCCTGGTGGGACCAGACACTGAAGGTGCCACTGGTCCAGCCAGGCTGGCTAATGGAAGGCTTTACATTTAGTAAGGGAATCCAAAACCCACTTGAGAGAAGTCTTATCTTGGCACGTCTCGTATTTACCAGCACAAACAAGAACAATGGGGTTCTCCTTGTATTCATGCTATTTATAGATCGATTCATTCTTTAATGATACATGGCACATCAATTGTTGCCTGACAAAGGAAACTGCTTATGAAACCTTGGAGTAAACAATGAAAATCTGCTGCCTTGTCCCAGCTCCAAAGACACTTTTTTTTTTTTCTTCCTAAAGCTGATATTGCTGATTCTAAGAAATGTGTAATTATTCAAGTTACTGCTGTCATTTGCATGATCTGAGAAAGGATCTCTGAGCTGTCCTTGAACTGGAGTGGGAGATGAATGTTCCTTTTGTAGAAAACTATTCAAAACCAATTTGTGCGTTTTGGTTCAAAGTTGGCCCTTTTTTCATCCTCTCTAATTTCTTTAATGATTCAGCCTTGCTACATGTTCCTAATATCTAGAATTTCTCATTTCTTTGCTATTTTAGCAGCCTTTGGGCATTTTTGCATGTGAGGTGACTTCATAATTTTTGTGTTAAAAATCACTAGACTTCTAAAAACAACATTCTTTATTACGGAAAATATTATTTTTCATGCGTCTCTAGTGCAAACATGAGAAATAATAGCCAAAAAAACTGGGCAAAATTTTCATGTGCTTATTTTTGCTAAGTGTTAAATTCTTCGTATGAATCTCCAAACGTTTCTTGGGTCCTATCAGTGTTAGTGAGCGAGTCCTTATTCCATGTAAAGTGATATCCCCAGGGCTGGGGCAGCACAGGGCTTTTTCCATGTGTTAGGGGAAGCAATCATTGGCTCCCCATTTGCTCCAGAAGTTGGTCCCCAAAGCCTGCTTGCCCTTTTGGTGTCCCCAGCCCTCACCTGTATCTTTACTGGGGTGCTGGGGGTGGTGTCTGAGATCTTTGCTGCTGTCTTGACCTGTTTCTCTGAGACTGCATCTCTCCAAAGGATGCTCATTCCCTTTCGACTGGCAGAAGTTTCCATGTTCTGAGTCTTTCCAAGCTTGAGCTGCCACTTCCCACCCCTGCAGGAGCAAGGTGTCCATTTAATTTACATCAAAGCAAGCCCTTGGCGTGACATAGCTCTGCTGGCACAGTTTGTTTTAACTCTGTCTAGACTAGCATTGCTGTTAACTCAGTTTGGTTTCTCACTCTGTGCAAGAGACCTGGTGTGGAGGCAAGTTCCAGTTAGAAAAGGAATTTAGGGTGACTAAAATTGAAGTGAAACAAAGAGTTTTCCTCACACGTTCCCCAAGTCTGGAAAAGTGATGCTAGATCAGAATGGTGCATCGGTGCCACACTGATTTGTTTCAGTGAATTTTCAGCCTGACTTGGTTTTGCCAAGAATAATACCAGATACGTTTGAGAAACTGCGTCTTTGTTTTGCTGCGATGTTTCTCTCTATTCTAATAAATCTTATTTTTAATTAGACCCTCAGTCTAGACTGTCAGGCAGGTTTGTTTTTACAGTGATCTATTTTTGTTTACTTCCTCACAGCAAAAACATTCCAAAAGGACAGTAGAACAGATGGAAACCGATAGCCATGATCGCGCTGTAAAAATACATCGGGTTGCATTAGTTAATGCAAAAGAATTTCAAAGGGCCTGTGATGAAGTGGTAATTTATGTGCCAACAGCTATGCAAAAAGTAATGAAAACAAGAGTTTACCTCATCATTTCGTGTCCTGCAGCTGTCACACGTGCATGCTGATGGTAGCTAGGCTGTGGCTTGTATTGACACAGTCTTAGTAAGGGATCTTGATCTTAAAGAAGTGTGTGAGGGTTCTGCTGCAATTAATGCAGCCATCCAGACCTGCAGGCAGAAGGGCATGCAGCAGCTCTGAGGCTCAGACAGGTGGAAGGAACTTTTGGAGAAGAGCATCTTCTTGCACTTCATCACATTCTTGCCCTTTTCACTCTGTCCCCCCATGGCCAAGTTTGGGTTCCCTGCAGTAGCCATGTGAGGGAATATGACTGCTAAGAGCCCTGTGAAGTGAATTGGGTTCTCTAATAGAGCTGAAACATGAGGATCTGTTTTTCTCCCAGATCTCTGAGTGAAATGAATGGGAATAGGTTTGTGAAGTGCCATGTATTGACCCTTGTGAACAGTCCCTCTCCAGCTCTCTCATAGACACTGGAGGTGCTCTGAAGTCTCCCTGAACTCTTCCAGGCTGAACAACCCCAGCTCTGTCAGCCTGCCTTGACAGAAGAGGTGCTCCAGCCCTCATGTTATGTACTTTTTATTAAATTCTGTATGAGTGGCACTGATAAAACTGATGAGCTGGAGACTTTGTGTTTTACAAGTTGCTTTTGACTCCTTTCCAGGCTCTTAGTTGGATCTCTCTTTTATGGGGCATCTTAGGAGTATGGAGCATGACTGTGATGGGAATGAGGAGGGGATTTATGGGCTGGGTTAGGACAGCAGCTGCTTTTGGAGTGTCCATCCCCAGATGGAGCATCACAGCTCATTGCTGTGCTGTCTCCTGGAGAACAGAGCTGGACCAGCAGCACCCATGGGTCATAATTCTGCTCTGATGCTGCTGCTGCAAGTTTATCATCTACTATGGAAGCAAAAAATAACAAAAGACAACTTTCAGCCCAGTGAGTTATGCTAATGAGTGTTAGTTTTGGTTTTAAAATCATTTAAAGGGTTTTTTCCTCAAGGATTTCTTTGGAGACTGTTTGAATTTTAATGCTTCTGAAGCCTTTTCAAGATGCTTGTCTAAAATATAAATGAGAATAACATAAATTTAAGGTTTTAAACAAGTGCTTCATACCTAGTCCTGTTTGGGTTTTAAGGCAAACTTTTCATTTTCATTAGCTGCAATATAATCCAGAAGTCTGTTATTTCTAAGAACATGTATATGATGTTTCACCTACCCAGATGTGTAGCCCTCTTTCTAAGCTATGAACAGCATTTCTATCCTATTTGTACCAAACTAATTTAAGTACCAAACTAATTTAAGTAGCATCCAACACTAGATAGCACTGAATTACACAGAGCCATGCTAATTGGCTTTCAAAACAAGAATTTGATGCGCAGCATTTCTCTCCTGGGGAGAGAAAAAACCAAACTGGCATCACAGGGCATGTGTCTATATTGAGACAGAAAAAACTCTAAGCTGGAGGGGTATGTTTGCCATGGGCACGGTGTATGGGGAAATTTGTGATTCTGTTTCCCTCAGAGTGTACTTGGAGATAAATTGTTCCTTGGAGAGCTGGGGAGAGAGCTGAGCTGAGTGCTTTTCATGTCAGCTCCTTTCTGGATCATTTTTGATAAATTAAGAGAGTTCTCCTGAAATAGTTCAGAGGAATAAATAAGATGCCAGAACTGTGTTGCACATCTGTAGTATATGTGTTTAAAGCTTGACTTTTCCATAGGGGTTTTCTTCTATAATATTACACTTCAGGGTTCCTGGTGTTTTCTCCATTTTCATTCTTTATTCTTTTCAATACAACATTTCTTTTTAATCCATCAAAATGTCAAGGTTCCTGAAATATTGAAGACACATTGCTGTTACAAGGCTGTTTAGAAGCAGAAGGTGAACTCAGTAGTTTATTGTACTCTTACTCTTTTGAGACCTGCATTTCTGAGTGTATTTAAATGACTTTTTTTTCCTGAGCATGATTCTATTCCCTCTGAAAGTTGCCTTATAAAGTTTTTATGCCTGCTTGCTTTGAGGAAACAATTTGAACCTTTATGATTTCAGTGAACCAATTAATGAAAATCCAGATTTTTAACCCTGGTAGGGTCATGTCAGATTGTCTGGGAACTAATTTATGGTGGTGGTGATTTTCTTACCACTGTTTTCTTTCTTTAGCAGTGCCCTTAACTCCTGCACTTCAAACTTTTGAGGAATTAGCCTGTTTTATTTTATTTTAAACTGCACATTTCTAAACTCCGGATAATTCCTATGCTCAGCACTGAAAGTTGTGCAGGTTTTTTTGACATCTGTTTGTTTTTTGGGCCAAGCTACCAAGTGGGGTTGCAGTTCCTCAGAATGAGGTTAAGTGATTGTGTTGAGGTGGTAATTAATTAAACATACGCACACCAATACCTTGTTATTTCAAGTCCTGGAATTAAGAGACTCAGAACACTGCCAGCAGAGAGGGGAGGAAGAGGGAGGGGACTTTTTCTTGCAGGGCAGGATGATATGGGGCAGGAGCAAGCTGCACACATGCCTGCCAAAATGCTTGGACCAGACCAGAGGAACACAGATGGCTGAGGCTGATAAAGGTGTCTCTTATTGTGTTGGCTTTGTTTTTTTTTTTTCCTTTCTCCTCGGCACTGTTTTGAGTTTGTGTGTGAGGGACGGGTAAGAGGGGAGGAAGACAACTGCATTGTGTAATATGTTTATTTTGATACGTTTTACAGCCTAGGAAAGGAGCTGTGTAAATTCAATACTCCTTCTCGGTAGGACGCCAAAGGCTGGAGCTGAGCCCTCCTTTTAGGTCTGTGTAACAAATGAATAACAATGCATCTTCAGGGATTTATGTCATGCTCTCCAGCCTTCAGCTCTTATCTGCTAATAGAAAAATCCCCATCCACTGCTGAAAGTAGCTCCTAAAAGTTGGACTGGGAAGCCTTGGAAGCACGTGGCTCTCCTCTTCCTCAGCCCCTTTGTGCCTGCTGGACCCCCAGGTGATTTATCACAGTGGTTATTTATTTATTGCAATGTTCTGTGTCTGTGTGTGAACATCAGGTGTAAACATGTGTGTACATACATGTACAAATAGTGTCCTGTCCTCCCAGGTGGTGCCCAGCTCTGCCCCCAGTTTTCCTGGAGGCACTGCAGGACAGGAATGTGTTAAGGAAGAGCAAGTCTCTTAATCTGAGCAAAGCCCAGCCCAGCTCTTCTTAGCATTTGTTATTTATTGTTCCAGAAATTAACTGGTCACTGCTATCTGGAAATGTCATGTCTGAACTTTAAAGCTGCGCGCAGAAATAAATCACTGCCACCAGACGTGGTGGCTGTTCCAAGTCTGTCAGAGCTGTTCCACACCATCCATCAGGGCAAGGCTGGGGAGAAGGGAGTAGAAGCAAGACCTTTTTTCCCTCCATCTATCTCAAGCAAAATCTTAAAGAAGCAATTTCTTTAGAGGGCCCTAAGATTCTTGTCTTGTAAATGAAGGCTTCACACTAGGGCGAATAAATTTCATTTTGAAGATATTTTTTCAATTTGCAGTCATTAAGTTGAAATATCACAGTTGTTTTTCATAGAAACTAAGATATTAAACATCTAGTTGCAAAATCATACTCTTAATGGTGTAACTAAGCTTCATCCAAATCCGGGCTGTTTTGGGCTGTTGTCATCTAGATTTTCTTTCTGTCCTTCCTTGATCATCCCACTTGTATCTGCTTCTAAAACACCCATGGAAATACAGTTTACAACAGAAAAGCTGCCCAAAACTGATGGAGGGAGATAGTTTTTTCATTCTGAGATCCATAAAAATGAATGTGCTTTTCTGATGCCATGAGGTCTCACACGTACAAAGCAGTCCCTTCTAAAAATATGCCCCAATATTGTGATTATTAATTGTGGCTCCCACTATGCAAATAGAAAAATAAATGCATCCCAGCTACATTCCCTTTTCTTAGAAAAAGGAAAGAAAGCCCTTTTGTGTGAGTAAGAAAATGCTACTTTTTTTCTGTGAAAATACAACATTGTTATTACAGCTTTGGCTCTCCAAAGGGCGTATGAGCATGAGAATCTGGAGTATATGAAACAAATTATTACTAAACAGTGGACTGGCTTTCCTGTGAGTTCTCTTAATTTTCCTCCACTGTAACTCTATTTTATTTAGTTAAATTGCTCTTAATTTACATTGGTATAACCAGAAAATAAGGGCCTGTGTACATGAGAAGGACCTTCTACTCATGTAAATTAAAATCTATATTGAAAGTGACACGGGGTAAACACCAAACATCTAACAAAAAGCTTGGCCCTTGCCAAGGGAATAAAGGAAATCAAGACGTTCTGGAGTCTATAATTAGGCACTTTACATGGCTGAAGCTCTGTAAAAAGGAATAGAAGACAATGGTGTCAGCACAGAACTCCAAGGAAAAGAACTAGGGATAAATTTTGCTGTGAAGTGGGCAGCAGTTTTGTGGGATCTTGGGTGGAGAAGTCCAACTCCAGGATTAATTTGTAAGCAAACACACTTCTCACTGCTCATATAGTTAAAAATAATTGAGTATTAATTTAGAGGCTTTCTGTTGTGGCATAGTTTTATAAAGGCAAAGATTGGCTGTTTTGTCTGACTCACGTTGGGGTAGGTACTTGATGTCCACCTGCATGCCTTGCTTAAAGTATTTGGGATTTGCCAATTTTCAGTAGCAGATCCCATAGCAGATGCAGGTTTCTGTTTATACTGGGAATAGCAAGCAGCAAATCCTTCTGGAATGCTTGAGAGCAGGTTGGTGGTGACAGGTCCACCTTTCTGAGGCTCCAGCTTCACCTGCAGATGGAAGGGTGTGAAACAGACTGTGTGAAATTCTGAGGTTGATAAATAGTCATATTTAGGTGGCAGTCTCCTGATAAGAAATTCAGTTTACTCATCTTTTTTTTTATTTTTCCTTTCAAAAAGTTGTATTGGAATGAAGGAATTGCTTTTAGTGGGCTGAAATATAACTTGCACCACCACTTCAAAATCAGTTTTATTCAGATTATAGCAAATATCTGGCTGTGTGTGTATTTCTTCATTTGAAAACCAGAAGGTTGGTGCTCAGAATAAAGGATCCTGAAACAGAAACAGTGCATTAAATTTCCTCTGCAACTTCCAGAGACATTGATTAATTGGGACAGTCAGCATGGCTTGCTTTTAGAAAGAAAAAGCTTAATGATTAACTAAATTCTTTTTCTGTCCCCCCACTGAGCATATAAAATGGTTATAAAAGAATGTAGAAGAGGCACAGTTGGAGTTGTTGTTGTTGTGCACAATAAAAACACAGGCAAATATTTCACAATATTCTAAATGTAGCCAGAAACATTAATTTCCATGTGATAGCTATCAAGATCTTAATATAACCATGTGTGCTCCAGGTCATTTGATGGTTTTGGGAGAGAAAAGCTGTCACAATCTGTGGATTTTAGGTTAAGTAACACCTCCTTTGAATGATTTACCAACACTTCTTTTTGTGTTTTGCTCTGCTGGAATTGCAAAGCAGGGATTTGATAAGTTTTTACCAATTCTAAGCCAAATGACATTGCTCTGGCTTGACATTTCTAAGTGCTTGGTGAAAGAGCTCTAGATGTTCTCTTTCCAGTGTGAGATTTTTTTTTTTGTCATCTGGGGAGATGAGAACTTTGGGCATTGTAACCTTGTCCCACACAGTTGGCAATGGCTATCGTATTCCACTTGTAATTCCATGTTGCTGGTTACCACCAGCAATGATTGCATCCTGCTGAAAAGTGTAATTATGGACCTCCTGAACGAACCCTACACAATGCCCAGGGTTTTGGAGATGCTGAGGTGTCTGGGACACCACAATTTTTTGCTCCTGTTCAATAACATCAGTTGCAATGCTCTGCTCTTAAACCAGGAATCTCAAGAGAAGTTATTTTTGGGAATCTCTGCTCCTTTGGGGAAGAATTGTCCTTATGTTAGCTGACAGCACTTTGTAAACTGCTGTGATTTTTTTTTTTTTTCTTTCTTTCCCCTCCAGTGATGTGAAGGAGAATAGTAGGATATAGCTGTGTGATTCACCACAGCTTTACAAGAGTTTATGTAATGTAGTGGCAGCCCTGAATCCATTTAACAGATGTTACGTATGGATTTAGGGGAAAGTTACACCAGGTTGCCTTCAGTGGGATGACTTTAATTTATATGTTTTGAAAGATATATCCTATGTTGAACTGCTTTATAAATATGCCATTGTAGGTTTACACAGTCAGTGCCCATCAGTAGCTTCCAGCTCCATGTTCTCATCTAATGAATCCCCTAAAAGTCATTTTCCCTCTAAGATATTAAACTCAGCCAGTGATAGCTTCCCAGCTGCCAGCCTGTGCACCCCTAAGCATTTGAAATTCAGTTTTATCACAACAGAGGATGGAATTAGGTGTGTTACAGCGTGTGAATATCTTGCCAGAAAGATTTATGGCTTCAAGTCTGAGCCTAACATACACTTCAGAGGGATTGTTTGTGTTACAGGCTGATAGGTTTTGTCTGGCTCCCCTGGATTTTGAAAACATTGGTGGGGTGGTGACACGCTGCTGGGATGGTCTGGTGGTCCCTCCTCTTGAGGATTTACTGTCTTTTGAGGAATGTAAATTCTACTCCAGGCTGGTTTGCATTAATTTTTATGATGACAGTGGCTCTATTTTCTGAAAATGGCCTGCACTGGACATTGGTATGAAAGCATTCAACAGGTTTGGAGCATCTGGACATTCTCCTAGGACTTGGTTCCTTTCTTGTGGCTGTTTGGGGCTGGGAAGGGATGGCTCTGTAAGGCTGGACCTTGCTCTCAAAGGGAAGGACCACCATGCTGTATCCTTGGCACAACTGGAGCCACAGAACAACCCATTTCTTTAGAATTGTCTCTATACTAAGCCTTCATCTGTTCTTATTTTGTCTGTAAAACTCTGTTGTCTGTCCCTGTATCATTATTCCTAGTTAATCTTTACATTTTCCTTTAATCAAACAGAAACTCATGCTTTTCATTTTTAGCAGCATGACTTCTGTGTTCAGTAGCTATTCTTTTGAAGCCAGAAATGTTGCTGTGGTTGGGCTTTACCTGTGCCAAACCTGCCAAAAAACCAAAAAAAGTTGCCTGAAGATTTGGTTAGTGGTGCAACAGCTCCCTCATGACAGACCTGCCTGGTGGGTAATGGATTCCAGGAATGAGTGGGATGAAGGAATGTAGCTGCACCCCAGGGCTCCAGGACAAGCCAGGGCTGTCCACAGCCACAGTGGCCATTGAGGATGAGCACTTGGCTGATTGCAGAGGGATTTTCCCCAGGCATGGAGGGCTCCTGGTTGAGAGCTCTGGCAGCAGAGCAAAGAAACACCCACATCCTCTTGCAGGATGTCGAGAAGCTGGGGAGACAAGGTCGGGGCAAGAAAATGGGATGTGTCACCTTCCCCAGGGAAAGAGGTGGAGCCTCTGATCCATTTAAGTACCTTTACTGTAGAAGACAGGTACCATTCTTCTTTTCTTGAAATTGTATTCTAGTTTTCTCTGTCATAGGTGGCACCCATGGGACTTGCACTCCACTGTTAATTAATACATGTTAATTATCTATGTGTGTGCTTGTTTGAGTGAGTAATCATTTGTATTTATTGTTTTTGTTTAACACTTCTTCCTGCTCTCTTACTGGCAACAGTATTTGATTTATTTCTGTGATTAATTCTTGCCCCTTTGAAATCCACAGAGCCTTTAAAAACAGAAGAAAGAAATCCTAACAATAATAGTAGCATTCAAACTCCTTTATCTTCATTTTGTTCCAGTGCAGTGGTAGATATTCCAAATTCTCCATGGTAATAGAGAAGTATTTCAGAAGCAAATACCTTGCCAGATCTTTCCATTTTCACTTCAATTATTGCTGAGGAGAAAGAGCACTTTATCAGCCGTAGGCTTTGTAGCGCCAGAACACGGATGTTTAAAGCCGATGCAAATGAGAATTCTCTTTCCATTGTGAGTTTACTGCTGAAGCAGTGCAATTTTTTTGAGAGCCAGGGTTCTTTTCTTAGAGAAACTTGCCTGGCATGTGCTGGGTAGGCGGGCGGCGCGGGGCATCCCTGCGGTTCCTTACAGCGCAGCAGAAATGTCTCTGGCTGTCCTGGCACCCTGGCACTGTGTGCACGAGCTGCTGGCCCTCTGTGTGCTGCTCTCACAGCTGGGCTGCTCACTGTGGCCCTGTGGCACTCAGGGAGAGCAAAAAACCAAGCCCAGTGTTCGGCTGCTGCAAAGACAAGGAATTGACCGAAGATTTTTATGGGTTCGAGCCCTAGGGTGGTTCGGGTCACAAGGGACCCTCTAGTTCCAGCTCCCACAAGGACACCTTCCACTAGACCATGTGCCCAAGCCAAATCAGTTCAGCTTTTATTTTTTTCTTGTGTGTTTGCTGGTCTCGGATAGATATCTCACACCTTTGGTGTCACATCTGGCTTCCCTGCGAGCAGGGAAATGAGTTGTTGCTTCTGGAAGTTCTGCCTGGTCTTTCAGTGGCACAAATAAGGGTTTGTTCCTACACTGTAAATCTTACAAAATCAAGGGTTTGCAGCTGTGGAGCTTCTCTAGATCAACCAAAGGCACATTTGAGTTGCAATAACATTGTTTTTCCTGTGATAATGCTGTGTTTTTATTGTTTTGTTCCTGTAATTTAATCCCATACCTCACATCCTACTTTGGTCTGAATTTAGAATTAACACTTGTATCATTACACTGTAGTAACATCTATTTATTCTACTTTGAGACTTTATGGGACAAACACTGCCCTTTCAGAGCAAATATTTATTTGTTTGTTTGTTTATTTTAATCTAGGTTTTTTGTAGTAAGAACAGCTCTTGTTGATTAAGGGGTACTCATAAATGCAGCACTGTCCTTGGCCAGGCTAATTACCAAATACTTCAAATTAAGGATGTTTATCAAGTAAACCCATTAAATAAGTGATCTAATTTAAAAAATGATGTTTAAAGAGCTTTCATCTCCAGTGAGATTTCTTGCATGAGTCAGTTGGAAAACATTCACCTTTAAAGAAATGAGTAGCTTAGAGGTACTTGTTATATTGTAGTTATTTAACACTTGTTTAACTACCAATTGTTTTGTCTGTAATACAGAGAATTAATTCTGGAGAAGTTATGTGTGATAGCTAATTTGATATTTAAGACTTCCTTAATTGCTGGGGTAAAGGATTACTGACAATGAAACTTTAAAAGAATTGCTATGCCAATTTTTAATAAAACCACATCAATTCCCTTTATTAATATGGCATAATGTCTTATTAAAAGTTTGTGAACCCATCAAGTTTTGCCTGCAAGGCAAGGGAGCTCTGTGAGACTTGGACAGACACTGAATGCCGCCACTCAAATATAATGCAAGACAGAGTGCATGGAATTGTCTGCATTTGGATTAATTTATTAAGCTGGTTTTTTTGTTTTTTGTTTTTTTATTAAACTTCTCCCTTCACCAAGGTTTGATGGACATTCCTGCCAGGATAAGAACATGCATGTTGGGTGGAAGAAAAAACACAAAAACATCTTTAATGCATTTGTGAGAGCTGAACCTTTATGAGAGCATTGCATTTGTGTCTGTCATGGATGTGTGCCCTTGTGTCAGCTAAAAAAATACATATAGAGAAAAGGAACTTTGAGACATCATTTTTATGTGGATAAACATCTCAATCCAAATGGTGTCTCAAGTGTGGGAGATTGTAGGCATGGGTAGAAGTGGGTATCATCACATTGCAAGAATATACCTCTCTACTGTAAAAGAACCATCTGTGTGGGTAGTGCTTGTACTGCACTGTTTTCAGACACTAGAATAAGCAAACTAAATTTCTGCTGCCTTCTAGATGATCTTATTCAGTTCTGAAAGATACCTGCTTGGCTCTGAAGCATGATGTTAACTTTAAAGCTGTTCCATCTGTATTACAGGATACTTTCCTATTAGTAGTGATTGTTTCTAGTGAGTGGTTCCTACACCCCAAAGGATTTTTAAACTGGTATAAAAGACGCAGCAAATTCTTAAATAAGCAAAAAGGAATGAAGATGCAGGAGTTAAGATTCATAAGGATGATGCCTATGAGAGGAATCCTTGCTGCATGGATCAGGAGAGCTGCAGGGGGCTGTAGTGGGAGGACAAAAAGTTTTAGGCACAGAACACCTGGTGTAACTCTGGAGACAGAACCAAATTGGAGCTGATGCTTGTCAGATAAAAGTGATGGTGCCTCAGGTGAATAAATGTGTTAACTGAGCTGTGATTCAGATATCCTGATTAATGACAGAAGATGTCACGTGTATGTAACTTATTTTCAGTGTTTTTTAAGTGTCTACCTGTATCTTGGCACTGCTGATGTGGATAAACTCCATCTCCTAATGAAGCTTGTTAGAAATTTGTCCTTATCCCTGTTTCATTGCACATGCATTAACTTCAAATTAATATTTTCTATATTTCATTCAAAATTTGTCCCAAATGAAAGCAAATGCTTGGATGTCCACATAATATAATTTTTAAAAGTTTTGGAGATTTTTGTCTTACATGAGCTTGCTTTTAGAGACATAGTTCAGTTTTGTTCTTGTGAGCTGCAGGGGATTACTCATTTCTTAGAGGCAATCAAGTTTTCTTACTTAGCTTGCTGTTGACAAGTGGCTTTTTTAAGTGTAATGCTCTTAGGAGGTCGTTTGACTTTTGAGGGTTATTCACGTTGTTAGCCCAAACACTAAAACCCTGTATCCTCGGGTTCTGATTAGTGACACTTTAATAAAGTCATTTGAAGTTCAGTAGACTGAATTTTCCACCTTTTCGAATGTTTCTATGGTCACAGGGAAGCGACCTGTATTCAATCTTTTAAATGCAAATCTTTTCAAAGTTACTGTGCAATTTTGTGTACCAGGTTTCTTCATGGGTTACAGAAAGCCCCCCTATTTTTAAAACAGCTACAGCAGTGTCTTTTCTCTTTCTTTTCTGTTTTCCTCCTCTCTTTCTTTCTAGTGATGTGACAGCAATTGACTAAACTTGGGTCTTTTGGGATAACAAAGGATAGAGAAAAATCTTAAAGGTTTTTATTGCCTCGCTTGTTTTTTTGGCAGGGCCAGGACAGACGAAGGCCTTTCCACTTGATTAGATAATAAGGCTAACGTGGTCTTTGAGTGAAAAATATCTTTGCATTCTGCTCTTCTTTCTTCACCAACCCCCCAAAAAGGGGGGGTGGCAAAGGAGAATACTATGCCTAATCAGCAACAATTAAATCTTTCATGGGGAACTCACTTTGGAGGAATTAATGCATTTTGTATTGCCTAACAACTCGAGGGGAACATTAACAACACGTGAGAACTGAGGGGAAGAAAAATTATAGCTTTTTATTTCTTTTTTTTTGCCTTTTTTTTTTGGTTCTTAAGGAACAGGGAAGGGCAGGTCATTGACTTGATTTTCATGGGAAGATTGACTCCGGAGCGCTCGCAGATCCAGGAGCGGAGCGAGGGGGCATTGACAGCTGGGGTCTGGGCAGGGGGAGCAGGGATTGCTCCATGGCTTGGTGGGGAAAAACAAGGGGAGGTGGAAAACAAAGGCCAGAGAGAGGGGAGAACAGTGGCTGCAGTGTCCCGGGCTCCTTGGGGTGGGTGTGTGTGTTGTGCTCGGGCTCACTGAGCTGTGCTGCAGGAATAGTAGGATAATGGAAGGGGCTGCCCTGCAGTGAGGCTGCTGTAAAAGAGGCTGGAGAAGCTGTGCCACGTCCCTCCATGCGTACCTGAGGGTGCTCAGCCAGCCCTTTCAGACCTTCTCACTCTTGCCAAAGAAAGCTGGGAATCCAGGTGTGTTTTGCCAAGATTTCCTAGAATGTTCTGCAGGCTAAGAACAGTAACGAAAGGTGGTTTTTTTTAATTATTATTTATTTCATCTGACACCTGCTTTGCCTGTGCTCTGTGTTTATAAATAATCTGAGGTGTGCTCAGGTGAATGCACCAGTCCATCTATTCCCCCTTCCCAGATCCTGGATGTGGACACACAGATATTCACCCAGTTTTGTCACCCCCTCTCCTCAGAGGGAACAATGCTCATTTGACCCTCCTGCCTCTGCCAGCACGTCCCAGACTTCTCCCTCCTCCTCCTCCTCCTCCCTTTGCTCATTCCCAAAACGGTCACAGCCCTCAAGACCTTGAGTTGTCATTTGTCTCCTTTTATCCCATTAATCCCGTGTCCTTCTCGTCCCTCCCTCTACCTCTGCCATTATTTCCCACCCTCGCTGGGTGCCAGCAGCTCTATCCCCAGCCAACTTTCCCTCTTGCTGTGGTTTCTCCAAGTTTTTTCCCCAGGGAGGTTTTGGTCCCTTTTGAGCATCACATGTGGGATACAAGACTGTTATTCAAAGTACATTTTTTTATTTCCCTTACAAAGTCCACACTTCAAGTGAAGTTGCAATTCATTGAAGCCTAATCTCATAAGCTATTAAAATTCCTTCAAGGCAAATTAAATTTGTGTGTGGTTTTGCAGGTAAAAGAAACAAGGAAAGAGCCAAAAGAAACAAGTTTGGTCCTTAAATGTTTTCTAAGACAGGACTCTCTCTTTCACCTTGGCATCCAGGCTTTATTTTGGGCTCCAAAATGTTGATACCCTTTGGAGCAGCTGAGCAAAACCCTCTCCTGGCTCTGGGTCTCACACCTGGTTATGTGACCCAGTCATGAAGGTTTCACCACTGCACACAGAAAAAAAAAAAATCACCTAAAATCTCAGAATCATTTCCCTTTTTTCCTTTCTTTTTTTTTTTTTTGGTTTTCACCACTTAACCAAGTTTTGGCAGCAAAAACCTTGTCGGCTGCGTCAGAAGTTTCTTCATTCATTTAATTCAGGTCAGTTAGAGCTGGGAAACTGATTGGAAGCTGGAAAAAACTGAGAAATAATAATTTCCTCACCCAGAAATAATGAAGAAACCGTGAGGAAATGAGATCTGCTAGTTGTGTGCTCCTGGAGAGCAGGGTGACAAGAGGTGATGGCTGGGTTTTTCCTTCCAGTCTCTGAGGCCAAAGGAAAGGCAAGGAGGTAGGAGCTGTCTGCTAGTAACTTTTTCCTGACTCACAAACAACTAACTTTTTTTTTTTGGTGTTTTTTTTTATTTCTGTGTCTTTTTCAGACAATTTAGCACTGTTTCACTGAGTATGGCTTCATAGATGACAATAGTGTTAAGTACATCTTCATAGCCTTACAGATCTTAGAGACAAATTTTCATTGATTCTTTTGAATTGCCTGTAGTGGGCTTGTAAAAAAGTATCAAGATATGCAAACGTATCAAAGCTGTTTGTTTTATTTAGATGTGTGTGTGATGTTCCTCTGAGAAGTGCTACCTCCTTTAATAAGCAATACTTCTTACTGTTTTTTTGACTTTTTTTTTTTTTTTAAATTGTTTTGTCATTAATTGCTCAGCTGGTCTTGTGAAAGCATTCTTTAATTTTTTTATTCTTTTAAACTCTGGTGAAGTCCATCAGCTGAATTTCTCTTTTTAGAGAGCCGGGGTTCTTTTCACACATGCAGCCCTTAATTTACAGAGTTGCTCTGAATTGGAGCTGCTCTCTGCAAAGGCACAGAACAGCAATCCAAGGCAAAGTCCATGGTTTTTGATGCTGGCTGAAAGCAAACCGACCCACACTGCCCAGCATCCAAAAAACCCTGGGGTTAGTGCTGCACAAAGATCACTATAGGAAGTGGCTGAGTTGTTTCTTTTTTCTTTTCTAGCGCTGTCTTTTATCCGAATCCCCGCTTTGCCTGAGCTTTAGAAGTCAAATGAGCAGAAGAAATGCAGTAGATGATTTGAGATGTGTGTGGGAAGAATGGGAGCTGAAAGATTGGCTTTCTGAGGACTTCGCTCAGTTCCTGCCTTCCCAAAGAGACCGCGGGGAGGTTATTCTTCCTGACTGCATCTCTGCAGCGGAATAATTGCTTTGAGGAGGGGCTATGCAAGAAAAGTTATTTCAGATTGTCTTTGTTTTAATGGCGGTTTAAAAAAAAAACCAAAATGAATAAAAAAAAAAAGGCAAGCAGGAGAGGGTGGGGAGTTGGTTTGGCTAAATTAAAGCGCTTTATGGATAATTTAATAGGCATAAATGGCATTAGAGACAGAAATGTGGGCTCCTGAGCTTTGGAGCAAACCTGGATCCCGTGAGGAAAGCTCTGTGAATCCCATGGGCTCTCCATACCAGATCAAATGCTGTCCTCAGCTTGGACCTAAGGTGCCTTAACCAATTAGTCCTGGCAACCAGCTTCCAGCTGTAATTGGTCTGATCTGTAATCTTTATCACCTCGTCCGACAGATAATCCATTTTCAGCTGATTTGTGGGCCAGCAACCTGCATGTCCTGGCAAGCGCACGCTCTCAGGTCACCCCTCTGCCTGCAGCATTCCCACAGCTGCCTCCTTCTTTTCTGGCAGCTCAGCCTCTCTAAACTCACGAGAAGAATTGCCTGAAAAAGGAACATCAGGTCAGGAGAAGATGATGTTTGAGTGTTGAGAGAAAGCTGTGTATTATTGCTACTCATTCAAGCAAAAAAAAAAGAAAATCTGCTTTCGTTGAATCCAGAGCTGATGTATTAAGATGACAAATTGCAGTGCTTCATGCTGTAGATAGACAATTGTGATGCAGTGATGCTGCATAAAATACAGTAATAGCTGAAAAGAACTGACGGCACAGAAAGTGAAAAATTAATTCTTGAAGATTTTGTATTTCTGCAGGCAACTGCCATTTTCATAACAAGCTGTTTCATAACTTTGTGGCGTATTTCTTAACTTGTAGCCCTTTTTGTCTGAAGTGGAATGAAAAATATCTGATCCAACCCACTGTGTATATTTAGTGAAGTTATTCCAACAGGACGGTTAGGGTGGAAAGTCATTCCTAGACATTCCTGCTAACATCACTTCCATTTACTTGTCACAGTTTCATTTCTGTCCCACTAGGTGAGAGCGTTTTCACTGCCAGCCCCCAGGCTCCAGACCTCACTGCTGGCCTTTCTCCACCCCATGCTTTCTGACTTTTTGGAAATCCTGGGTATTTTGTATTTCTACCCTTTTCTAACCTTTTGCACACTGAAAGGGTGGAATCTCTGATTTATCACTCCCATTGTTTGTATTATGCTAGGCCTTGAGTAGATCTATTCTCTATCCTCAGCTTTTATTACTAATAGTTTTCCCAAGTTTCTTGGCACTTTTTTTTAGTGGTTGTGTGGTTGGATATTGCAGAACTGTAATTTTTCTGAAGTCAGTAAAAATCCCCATGCTGTTGGTTGCAATTAGGATTTCACGATCGTGATGAACAAGCTGATTCTCTCTGTGTAGTTTCTCAACTTCTTTTCCTCTGTGCATTATTAGAATAAAGGCACACACTGCTCCTTGCAATTTGGGGTAGGCAACTGAGCTGATGCAGTTCTTGTAAGTTGGACAGCTTTTATTTCGAATGCATGTAAGTGATTAAGTGGCTTGGCAGCTGGTCAGAGTGATTGCTTAAGGACCGCAGCTCCGCAGTATCTTTCAAATGGAAAACAAGCCAGTAATTTAGTGATATCATGGAGAAACATAACATTCTTTCAGAGCAGGCAGAGATGTTATGCACAAGGGATAGACATCATCCCTGCTTTTGGCCTCTGCTGGCTCATGCATTCCTGTATGCTCCACGATAAGCAAAAATGAATGTTGAGTATTTTCTTTAATCTAGTGCAAACTTTCCATAGGAGGCATTAGAGCACATCCAGCCTGGAATTACACTCTTGCTTTGTGCTGTGTTAATTGGATTAAGTTGTTAGTGTTATCTCTTCAAGAAGAAGGGACAAACTCTCCCTGGCAGTGTTAGTTAGCATGGGACAGCCAGTTTGTGCTTTCTTGCGATCTTTGGGAAGCAAACTGGCAGTGCTGGCTTGCCACTGGGGATAGATCTTTCCAGCACGGGTTATGATCCAGAAATCCTTTCCATTCCCCAGGCAAGACGAGCAGCAGCACGGGAAGACACAGGCACACCAAAGTGAGTCTTCTGAGTCTCACTGTCCCCTAGGCTTGTATCATTTTAAATTCCTGCTGGCTTTTTTACTGACAGCGCTTGCAGACCAGTGGAGTGTGGTCCTGTATGGACAGGGGAGTTTCTGTTCTAGCTGCAAAAGCCACCTCGTAGTTCTACAGTGTTGCTCTAATTGCAAACTGTTCATTTGCAGGCCTAAAATGAATCACTGTCAGGCTTGTACATAATTCCATGTTTGGTCCTGATGCAGTGGTTGTCTTTAACCACACGCGCACTTGTTCCATGGGAAATGGATTTTCTCAAAAATGGACAAGGGAGAGCTAACAAACCGTGTCTTCTTCCAGTTTCCTTCGCAGCAGGGCTGAGATGTGTGAGTTGCCTTTGAGAAGGTGCAGAGCAGCCTGCAGTGTGTGTGCTGTGGTGGATGCTGCAGCTCTGGCCATGCCCAAGGCGCTCAGGATGGCTGGCCAGCCTGTGCTCTGTAAGCCACGGCCCACCACGGCTTTCCTTACAAATCAAAGCAGCTTTCAGGTCCTGCCCAGCACAGCTCTCATTATTCCTGAGAAGGTAAACCAGTCTAAAATTGGCAGAGAGTCGTGCTGCTTTGTCTGAGAGCCGCCTGCGTCGCAGCTGCTTCCTGCGATTGCCGCGGTCGCATCCGGAGAGGAGCAGCCTGGCTGCTGGCACTGTGCTGTGCTCCTGCTCTGGGCTGTGTCTCACACACTCTCCTGGGTGGCTGCTGCCTCCCCCAGATCAATAAAAAGCCTCCTTGTCACTGTCTGTGTCTTTGTGTTATTTGGGAGGTGGGGTGGGTGCTCCTGCCAACACGCAGTAGCGCTGCTTCCATACCCTCTGCTCTCCATAACTTGGATATTCCCTGTTTTATCCAGCCATGAGCTGAAGATACCAATTACTGGCTAATTTGGCCTTGCTTGAGAGAATAAAGGACAAGAAGTTGTGTGTGCCATCTTTAGCAATGCCCCAGCTTTGGGGGAGGGAGCGATGATAGCTAGAGGACCCATTTTAATGGGATTTCAGATCACGCTCGCATTCTTTGCGTGGCTTACAGCTCCTTCCCTGCTCAGGGCAGGGCTGTCTCACTCGAGAGATGCTCTGTTCCCCCCGCCCATCAGCCCTGGAGGAGCCCACCAGTGCTGTCCCTGCATCCCTGAGGCTGGTACCCAGCCTGGGAGCACTGGGGGCAGAGATTGAGCACGGGCGATTGGGCAAATCCCAGGGAGGAATTCCCGAAAGCTGAGCAGCTCCTTGTGGTCCAGGAGTCAGCCTGAAGGCTCCAGCAAGCCTGATGTTTAACAAGTCACTGTAACCCAGCCCCTCGAGCTCGATCAGACGCCACTGGCTCTGGTTTTGGTCTGTGTGATGTGATGTGCTTGTCCTTAAATTACATGGAGCAAGGGCATTAAGATAACTTCTATTTTTTTTAACTCCCCCTAAAGGAAGGTGTTTCCTGAGAGAGTGCCAGAAAAATTCCCATTTGTTTGATAGGAAGTGTGTGTGTGATGTTAGGAAAAATCACAGCTTTAAGCATTCAATGTTTGTGGAGAACAGTTTGCTCTTGAAGAGGTTTCTCAACAGTACAAACTGTTAAGGCACACAAATAGTAATGAAAAAAACAAAAAACCTCAAATCACATAAGTAGCAGAACAATTTAGGCAAGATTTTGTTTCTTAAGCCTCCGTACTTCCAGACAGTAATTTGCCAGTAGTCAAGGGTATCAGGTGGTGACATCCTGAGAGCTAAAGCTGTGAGAAAGGTGTTTTTTTTTCTGCAGACCATATTGGTAATGTATCAGTTTTGAACTGAGCCATGAGGTAATTTGTTCTGAAGAAAAACCTACCGTGTAACTGAGTCAGAAACAGAGAAAAAGCTAGAATTTTAAAAATGGCTTTTCATTCTGTCCCACAAGTAGAAAGTAGTAACAGCAAAACTGACTAAGAGTGGACCAAAAGAAAATTTTATACTCACTTATATTGCAGGGAAAAAAATATCGAAAAGTTTATTGACTTGATTTAAAAAAAAATCAAAACAAAATCCAAAACTTGTTTTTAGTAATATCATTCTTCTTTCCATTAACAAAATAAACTCTCTAGATTCTTCCCCCAGCTAATGTTATTCTGCACACAGAGACATTCAAAAGCCCATTGACAAGCTGCAAATGATGTGTGAAGCAAACTCCAGGATTAAGTTTATAACCTTTCCCCAAGGGGAAAGAATTTGGAGGCAGGAATGAATTTGGGATGGTAAAACAAAAGGGCACAACTGAGATGGATCAGGAAAAGTCATATTCATATTTAGCTAAATGAAAAATACCAGCCAATCTTAGTTTATGTGGTATCCCAGGGGTTTTCCACACAGGTATGTAGGACATTATTTTACAGTAACTTCTTGCAGGTTTTACTGCTTTTGCTGATGAGAAACCACATCTCTCTCTCTTCAGCTTTGCAGCTGGGATTTGAGAGCATGATAAATGAAACATAAATGGTAGAAGATGGAGGGTTTGTATCCTGTGGACATTTGTTTGCATCTGGGGTTTTGAAAGGCATGTACCTTCCTCCTAGGGGGAGTTGTCATTTACCACTGAGTTTGTTGTGGGGTGGGTGTGAATAGGCTTTGGAGACCTTCAGATATGTTAGATCTCAGATGTTAATGAAGGGATGGAGCTAGGGAGCTCCTTCCCTGCAGTAATCACAGAAACAGCTAGTTCCTTCACTACCCATACGATTATTTCCTTTTATCTGCCGGTATTAGTTGCTTTAGAAGTCATCGAATCTTTGCTCCCCCCATATAAATTGAGAAAAGTTATTTTGAGCAGCTCAGTGGGGAAGAGGCATCTTGTGACAGATTGTTCACCAAAAGAGGTCCAGCCTCAGAAGTTAACTCCTGCCACCCTGGAATCACTGAGGACCCTCCTGGACAGCTGGACCCTACTGACAGCTGGATGCCTGGGCGAGCTCTGCCCAGCCAGAAATGTGGCTTCACTGGAAACAGATAATTGAGGAGAACTACAGTGAAAAGCAACTAAATAGTGCCAGAACTGCTGCTACTTCTTCAAAAAGGAAAAAAAAAACCCAACAAAAACCAACAAAGCTTGGGTTATAAAGTCAGTAACGTGAATAAATGGGTTCCTGGGAGAGTTATAGATACTCTGAAGTAAAGTAAGCCTGGTGGGGTTAAAGTGGAGTTCAGCCATTCCCACAAAATGAGCTCATAGAAAATCATAGAATGGTTTGAGTTTGAAAGCCTCTTTGAAGGTCATTTTGCCAACCCTGCAGTGAGCAGGGACACCTTCCAGTACAGCAGGCTGCTCAGAGCCCCATGCAACCTTGAATATTCCCAGGCATGGAATGTTTCACCTCTCTGGGCAACCTGTACCAGTGCCTCACCCCCTATCATGAGAATCCTGCTCCTTAAGCCTCTCTAAATCCACCCTCCTTTAGTTTAAGCTTGTCCTGACACAAAGGGCATGCCAGGAGTCTGTCCCAGTTTCCTTGGAAGTGCCTGCAAGTCCTGGAAGGCTGCAGTGAGGTGTGATGGTCTGAGCAGAGCCAGCTTCCCAGCGCTGCTCTGTGTGCATGCGCTGCTCCACAGTCTGACACTTGGGCTTTG
The DNA here is from genome assembly GCA_013186435.1 of Turdus rufiventris. Taxonomy (NCBI): domain Eukaryota; kingdom Metazoa; phylum Chordata; class Aves; order Passeriformes; family Turdidae; genus Turdus; species Turdus rufiventris. The sequence goes on along the minus strand of PYHW01010827.1, from coordinate 317,049 downwards.
GGCTTGTTTTTGTTTCCTGACAGCACACTCATGGAAATGAAAAATCAGGATGACTTGCTAGCGGATGCCAAAAATGCGGGGAGCTCCTGTGTGAAGCTGAGCTCCAGCAGCAGGACAATGCAACCGGACACAAATTCCTCCTGCCAAGTTAGGATGCATGCTTGGAATGAGAGGTCAGGGCCCTGCATCCTTGTTCCATCTGATGCTCTGTTATCAAAAATATGATGAATTACCGTCCTCTTCATGGCTGTGCCAGTCCTCTCCCCCTTAGATCTCAGAGCTTTGGATCACCTGCCTTCCTTTTTAAGGACAATACCACCTTTCCTCTCTTTGGCTAACCTCTGCTCCTTCTGCCTGGAGCAGGAGGGACCACAGCTTGGAAAGCGCAGAAATGTGTTCTTTCAAGAATTCAAGACAGAAAATATTTGGCAAGGGGTTTTTGTGAGATATCCTTTGGAAATATGATAGTTCAAAAGTAAATATTAAGTAATAAATTCAGATTGACAGGAAAAAGGTTTTAGTAATAAGCAGTCTTTTTCATATAGGAGTGAAGCTGGTATCATCTATCTTTTTAATTGCAAAGCATGAGTTCATATTTGTGTTTCCAGCCTTTCTCTCGACTCTCAGCCCTCACCGCCTGGATTGCAGATGTTCCTGCTGTGGCCACATCAGGGATGATGGAAAGAGGCAGCAAACGACCTCCAGAAACTAGCCAATTGAATTATGGAAAATATGCAAACACACATTGTCTTCTGCTCCTCTCCCAAGTACAAAAGAGTTCCTTGTGAGCTGTAATGCCTCCCAGAATTCAAGGACTGGTGTGCTGTGGCTGACCCCAGTCTCCTTGTGTCAGAGGGGGTGGTTTCCAGTGGTCTGATACCTGTTTGGTGTCACCTGTTACCACCTTTGGGTAAGAGTGGGGACAACAGGTGAGATTTTACTCCTAGGTGGGTGGTTACCCTGAAGTGGGAAAACAGGAGGACAGCTGAAGACTGTGTTAGTGTTTGGCACCCTGGAGCAGCCTGGTCCTACACCCCAGCTGTTTTTCCTGGGATGTCCTTCAGAAAGCTGCGTGGGGAGGCTGCGTGTCACCCTGTGGCTCTGGGCTGCGATACCCATCAAGCCCTCAGCTCTGTGATATCACTTAAACCCTTGCAGCAGAGAACATGCACATTCCAGGCTGTCCTGTGCGCGTGCTGGTGTTGCTGCACCTGTTGCTATTGTCTAACCAGAGGATGGAGGTGATGGCCAAAGCAGACGGAAGCCGTGGCCATCCGCAGGGAGATGTGGCAGCAGCCAGCTGTGAGATTCCTCCAGCATGGATGGGGAGCTCTAGCTGCATGGCTGGCTGCCTTGTTTTCAAACAGGCTTTTTTTCCCTTGCTGTTCCTTTGTAGTCCTGTTTTATAAAAGAAATCAAAGAGCAGATTACAGTTCTCTGTTGGGAGAAAGGAAGGGAAGGGGAGACCGTTGCCCAGAACTTCTTTAGAGGTTATCTCAGATGGTTTTCAGATGATGGTAGAAGGGGAGTGTGCCAAGAAGTTGAATCATACAGTGTCATACCAGAGCCTTGAGTCTTCCAGAACACTTTTGTGTCGCACATAATGCCCACATCTTGGATGCTGAGCTCTGAAATGTATCCTCGGTGTTCCTGTGGTGCTTTGATGAGAAAAAGTCTTTTTGAATTACAGGGATTGGTTAGCTGTCTTTCAGAAAAACAAATTCCGAGTGGTCTTTGTTAACCACTGAATGATAGGTTTTTGTGGCATAAAATAGAAGTTCACTTAGACTGCACATTTTTGTTCTGAAATCGGCAGGAGGAGGAAATGCTGATATGGGTGTATACTTGGGAGGAAGATTTATCAAAGAAGCATGCATTCACACACCCTCTCTTTTTTAAAATTATGGTCAGTAAATGATAGGCTTCCTTCCCTTGTTTTTGCCTGCCAAATAGATTTCTAACGGAATTATTTATATGCACTTCCATTTAAAAAAAAATATAAAGCATCCCCGGGTCAGTGCAAGGGCTCAGCATCCAGTTTAAAGTGGGAGATTTGCAAACTTCAGGAACAACCTCCAGCCTTTCCTGTCAGCACAACTTCTCTCCAGGAAGGGAAGATGGATAAAATTAATTTCACATTTTATTGTGGATAGTTTGCATATCAGGTTCTTCCTGCTTATTTTAATGTGCACTGATTGCAGTGGATGCTCATTGCTGTTGGCTGGCTTAGCTCTGTGGCTTTTACCATTTTTATGGCTTTTTGGCTGCTTCTACTTGAATGAGGCTCATGGTGACAATGGCAGTAGGATTGGTTGTCATTCTCCACTCCCTTGCAGCATGAACAGATCTTCTCCTGCCTTCTCCATCATCACTGCAGTTGTTAGTCAAAATCGTGAGTTAGAGTTACTTTTGAAAAAAATACAAGCAAACACTGAAAAAATGCATGTTATCCAACCTGCAATCCTAAAACAGATACTGAGGGAAGTGTTTTCCCCACACCAAGCAAAAATATATGTATAGAAATGCTAGAATTATGCTATTTATATAGTTGAACTTGCCAGGACAGTCAGGATGTAAGTTTTCAAGCAAATGAATGTGTGTATGTATGCTTGCACAGCCTTTCTGCATCAGGGACATGCTTCCTGTTTCCTTCTCAGCGTTTCTCCTAAAATTAGTTTCTTTATGACAGTCGACACAATTGGGTGCTTCTAGATAAAATACTGTGAGTAAAGGAGGAAAAATGTTACTGATGTGAGTCTGAGTGATGCTGGTGGTGATTTGGTGCCACTTGTTTTAATTGGTGGTGTTCAAGCTGTGCAAAGCAAGGACATGCTTAATCATCAATGGCCAAACCCTCTCCTCAAAGGCTTTGTTTGTGCCTGGGTTGAGTGAGCTGCAATTCTGGAGAAGTGTTTCCCTTGCTACACTTTGTTACCAATATTTATATTTTAATGGACAGCCATAGTTAGTTTATGGTCACCTTGCTCTAAAGTTTCATGCTCATTGTTCCCTCCCCGCTGTCCCTAAGATGGGGGATGATGCAGGGATGATGTCCTTGGCAAGGGCTGCTGCAGGTAGGAATGTGCCCCCCTGGCACATCCCTGGGAGGATGAAGGGTTTGTTGGTGAGTTTTGGTCCTTCATACACCATCCCCCTGAGAGGAGATACCTCAGGGCTGAGCAGGGCTTTGGGATCCCAAGGGGCTTGGAGTCCCACCTGGATCTGTCATCTCAGAGAGCGCTTGGTTTAAAACTCTACGTGTTTGCCTGCTTCATTGCTCTGCTTTAAAACCTCCCCCTTTAAAAAAAGTGCAGAAAAAGCAGTGAACTGGACAGAGGCAAGGGGCAGAACCCCAGAGATCTTTAGGTGGGATCCAGCTGTGCTTTGCTGTGCTGCAGCAGCAGCAGCAGAGGGAGCACAAGCTAACACATCTTTCCTTCACCCAGAGCCACACTGTCATCACTGATGGCATTTTGCTGGATGGATGAAGATCAAGAATGAAAAAAAAAACCCCAGCCTAGCGAGTTTGTCATAGGATAGGAGGATAATATCCCCTGTATTAAATGCAGAGGGATAGCAAATGGAAATCTATCCTATTTCAGCTTCTGTTTTAGATTTTATGCTGCCTGTGAAGCTCCAGGTTGCGTGATGTCAGTGCAGTTCCGTGCCAGCTGCAGCCGAGGGAAGATTGATGCTGTGTGGTTTTGGAGGGCTGTGGTGCCATTCTGCCTTGTGGTGTTCTCCTGAAAGACCTGAAGCAGCAGATTAATAGTTTTAGGTATTGAGAAGGAAAATTATGATGGCAAAGAACTGGCTGAGTTGTCTTTGGTGGGTGAGATCAGAGCCATGAGCTGGTCGGGTTCTCTCAGCACTGAAGCCTGGTTGGCCTCCAGCAGGATTTAAAGCAGAGCTCCATTTTTGTTTGAGTTTACAGTCATGCACAAACACTGAATATCTTTTCCTTGAAGTCCATTGTGTCCTTTCAAACCTGGGCAGTCTGGGCTCTCTTTGTCCTTGCAGTCCTTGCCATCCTGCCAGGGCTTTCAGAGTGGGTTGTCATCAGCAATGTCACCAACTCTTGTTTGTCACTGTTGGCTTAACCCTTAGGTGTGCAGTTTTGTCAGTTGTTTTCCCCCTTATCAAAACTTTGGACAGCATTAGATTTCCTCCTGCCAGTTCCCAAAGCAAAGTCCCAAATAAGGTCAAAGAGGAGAGATATATTATTTTTTTCCCCCTCTGGGAGTTTTAATAAACCAAACACAAGCTTTATTTTCTTTCCTTTAGATTAGAAATCGCCAATAGCAAATCTTTGCTTTGTTGGATTATTCAGCAGAAGTAAAGGTTACTGAAACGTGCACAGATAGATGGCTGCAGACCCAGAGTGATAACTTCAAACAGCCCTGGCAGCGCTGGGGGCAGGAGCCATTTCTGGTGTCAGAGAACAGAATTGTCTTTGTGCAGATAAAACAAAAGCAGTGGCGTGCTTGGACAGATTCACCCTTTGCACCTTGCTGTTTAATTCAGCAGTCTCTTTGTTTCTGAGGCCATGCTGCAGATAGGCAGGGGCTGCTAGGAGTGCACAGGTTATCTGAGCAGGTCGGGCAGCAGGGGCATTGTTTTCCTGGAACACTTGTCCAGCACTCAGTTGCACTGTGCTCACAAGTTGGGTGCACAGATGGTGGCCTTTAAAGTATTCATTACCTGAGAAATTAATTACCAGCTCCATAGACTTTTAATGTGTAATTTCCTTGATAGCTGCTTTTAAATATCTTCTGGAAGTAGCTGTTTATTCTCCTAAATACTGATTTTTGGGTTTCCAGCTTCCCTGGTGTATCTCATTCATAGTTCTCCCATCCCACAAGGATCAGGTGGGCTGTGAGCATGTAAGCTGCTCTTCCTGAATCTATCTAGGGTTTTCTGGGGTCTGCTGCTGCCCAGGAGCCATGAGGAGGGGAATAGTCAGTGAAGAGCATCAGGCTGCAAGCCAAAGAGAACCCCGTGATGTCCAGCCTGATTCCTGGCTTTCCCAGGCTGCAGGGCTGCTCTGCTTATCTAAATGTGTCCCTGGGATGTCTGGTCTTCCCTAAAAGGCTATTTACCTCCAGCACAAGTAGGAAAACCTTGCCTGGTTTTATGCATGTCAGTTGTTTTCCTTATGGCCAGTCCCATAATAGGTTAGAAAAGGTGAGATCCAATTACAGACTCGTTTGTGTGGAGAATCTACTTATAAAAACACTGAAAGTCTAGTGAAGAACTCTGGCATTGAGTATCTGCTACAAGACACGGTGACCTGCTACAGTCTGTGTTTGTGCATGGCTGTCTCTCATTTACCAGAAGCAAAAAACTAAATATTGGAAACCACAAATTGACATCACCATGGCCTTTGCTGTTGCCAATCTGGTGGTAAGGTGACTTTATCCAGCCTTGGTACTTCACCCATCATACTCTTAAACACAGCAGTTTTAAGGAAAACCTCCAGATGCTGATGTTGGAGAGGTAGATTTTATTTTTCTCCTCTATAATGATGTTGGCTGTATGAATATGATTTGTCATGACTTGGTTTAGCTTTAGCCAGCTGTTTTTTATTGAAAAGCTGATCTTGTTTCACCAGCAGGAGAGCTCAGAAGTGAGAGAAGTAGCACCCAAAGAGCAAAATTCTAGCATCATCTATTAACTTCCAGCACTGGCTGGTTTTGCTTCTAACCGTTCCTGTTTATTTAATATAGAAGCTGGAGATTAATCTGTGGCTTTTTTGTGTGAGTGAGCTGTGAAGGTCGTTCTCTTCATATGTGCTTCTGTCTTACCAATATCCTGTGTGGGGACAGAAAAACAGACATTTGCAACAGAAAACCACTGTAATTTGTGATTTAAGTTATTTTTTGAGGTAGACAGCACAAAAAGCGTTACATGAGCATACCCACCTGTGCAGATGTTAAAAAAAAAAAATTAACTTTGGGACTGGAATTCACACAGACGTTTTTGCAGTTGAAAGACCCCTCTGTAAATAAGGAGGCAGCGACAATTGGGTTTGTCACTTCTCATTTCTTCTCATTTCTGCCCCAAGGAGCAGGGTTTGGCCTCTGGGGCTCTGCCATGGGCAGTGTTTGGCAGTGTCCCTCCTGGTGCTGAGCAGTCATACACCTGGCAGATCCATTAGATCCAGGGAGAGTTTACTTTTCCCTAATCCAGTGTTCAGTTAGTAAATTCTGCTGAGGCATTGATCCCGTTTCCAAAATCGTTTTCCTGGGTCTTGAGGGAAATCAAGATGAGAGCAGGACTACTTGATCTATCAGAGCAGTACTTGAAACAGCACACACCGTGTCATTTTAAAGGAAAAAAAAAGGTGATATAAGAAGCTGGAAGCTTGTTTTGTCTCCAGGAGAGCTGGAAGGAGGTGGTTCTGTGCACAATTGATGGAGCTGCACAGTGGAGCTCCCCGCCAAAAAGCATTGTGTGTGCTGGAAGTCAGGATGGGTTCAAGGCAACATTGGACAATGTATAGAAACCACATCCTGCTCAAGATATCCTTGAACTGAAAGTGGCTGGGGGCTGGCAGGTGTGGGGGGATTTATTCTGATGTGTGTCCCGGTGCTTTGTTGTATTTCCATGGTTTTACACTTGCCTTTTCGCTCAGAATTACAGAATCACAAAATCGTTTCAGTTGAAAGAGACCTCCAAGATCACAGAGTCCAACCATTAACCAGCACTGCCATGTCCAAACAAACCCAAACCCCAGCAATGGGATATATTTAACTTTTTTTTTTTCTATGCATGCTATCCGTAAGTTCTTTCTCAAAATGATAGCTGTATGGAATTGAAGTTGGGCTCTAGTGAAGGCCTGAGCAGGTAAACCTTTGGTCTGACTGAGTATGAGCATTTTCATGCTGCTGCATAGCAGTAAAAGCAATGAAAGAATGGCTTCTGCATCTGCATCTCTTTATTGGACAGCAAAATAAATGTTATTTTGGGCTTGGAGCATCAGGGGAGGGATTGCTTAGTCAGTTGGACAACTTTTTAATGGCAAAGCTACCGATGCTTTGTAAAGACATGTCCAGGGAGTTTGTAAAACAGTTCTTAGCATATATATTTCTCAGAGTGCTTACAGAAGTGCCTGTCTGGGATACCACAGGTACAGTTGATCCTCTCTTTGGGCATGGGGATGAACCAGCTAGCTGATTTCCAGATTTTTCCAGCCTTACTTCTTTTGTGTTTGTAATGCAGGACAGAAGGCTTTGGCATTGCTTTGAGGACTGCTAATCCTAGCAGGGTTGAATAACTCAGACATACTCAAATTTTAGGCTAAACTGTGGTATAGTACAATTAATAGATGGCAATTCAAGCTGCAGTGCCCTAAAATAGGAACAAATGGGTTCTAAGCTGGAAAATCAATTAAGGTGTTTACAAATGAATTGCTGTCAATTGCAGGAGGTTTTTTTGTCGTGGGTTACCTTTCTCCCTATTAATAACTGTGAGTGCCATAAACCTTCTAGGCAGGTTTAAAACAAATAAAGACAAGATGTTTTTTCTCCCTCTTTTCCAGCAGATTGAAAAAGAAGGAATGGCTTCCTTCCAACCACTTGTGCTTGTCTAGCAAATACTTACCTGGGATATTCTGGTGGTCTGTTAAGGCACATGCAGCCCAGGGCATTGCATTGTTCTGGCAAGAACAAGGGCTGCCAAAAACAATACTGAGCTCAGGTTTCAGGTTCATTCCTTATCCACTGCTGCCTTCTTGATGTGCATCCCTTTTTCAGTCAAGAGGATGTTTCACAGTCTCAGGAAGGGCAGTGTTTTTCTGACCCCTGGTTTCATTTCTGAATCTTTTGGTTTTTGGCTGTAATTTCTGTTAATAATGAAAGCTTTGCAAGAATATTTCTTTTTATTTGAGTTTATGGCTCTTCAACTGCTGCATCTGTGCATGGGTAAAAGAGGTTGACTTTTATAGCACTGTGGGAAGCACAGCAGAAATTCATCATTTCAGAAAACCTGGTTAGCTGGCTGCCTTTCTCAGAGCATCTTCTTCAGGGTAAAAGACACCAAGGGCTGTTCAAATATTCATGTACCACTGCAACACCAGGGAGGAGGAAGTCAAAGTGGGGTTAAATAAATAAATAATGCACATTCAGAAGCTGTTGTCAATAAGTAAAGGCTGAGTGAGCCATGGGTTTTATTTAGGCAGTGTGAAGTTTGTTAGCAAATCTGTGAAGTCTGAGGTGGGAGAACTTTCATCTTTTGCTGCCTTTTTGGTCCAAGAATATTAGACCAGTGTGTAGATCATGGTGTCAATATTGCTTTTAAACCACATGTTTTGAAATACATTAGGGAAAGAAAGCAAGGAGATTTAAACTCCACAAAGGAAAAAGCCCAACCAAACCTGAGCTATTACTATTATATTAATATCAGGTTATTATTTTTAAAATTTAAAAAGTTATTCTATTGGTGTGTTTCTTTGATTAGAAGTTGAAGAAGCTATCTTCCATTGTGTACTCTGTCACCTAAATAGGGTTAATAATTTCAGTCTTGAGTAATGATTTGTATTTTTGGGCATGTTTTGTCACATGATGTAACTGAAGCTTGAAATCCTAATGTCCTTTACAGGTGGCATGCCAGAAAAGATGATTAATGTTCTCTGAACTTTACAGATGATAATATGTCTACCAGAGACAGATTTCATCAAGAGAGTGAAAGGGGTAATTAGAATGAAGGACAGCCTTGCAGAAAGGGGAGACATTTGTTATTAAGAGCCCTATAAAAATATTTCCTTCTGTAAACACAGCTGCTGTATGAAATGTTATTTTAAAATATATTGTGAGTGTCACACAAATGTCTAATTGACAGCTGAGATACTGCAGAATGCGATCTGTGCATGTGGGTCAGGAGAAGAAAGCGATAATTCAGTGACCACCCTCTTTTGGCACAGTAGCCACAAACCAAAACTTTCTGTGTGCTTCTTGCTCACAGATTTAGATAATATCTATATCTTTAATAATATCTTTTCCTATGGGCCTTCAGTAGTCCAGGATGTGCCTCCTGCCTGTAATGCTGGTTTGAGCAGGACCCAGAGCCTGGTTAAGCTCTGTGGCAGCAGTTTGTGGAGGGCAGCAGAGCAGTGTTTCCCTGCATTCTCCCTCCCAAGCCTGGCACAGCCACCTCCAGCTGGCCATGTGTAGGTGGCAGCATTTACCTACCCTGCTTTGCTCTCCAGAGCCTTCAGGTGATGGGCATGGTCGCTTCTCAGTGCTGCAAAAAACAGTCTTGCAGGAAAGGAAGTTGGATATTTGGGCTAAAAAAAGGCAATGCTGGGTGCTGGTGGGTTCTTGATGAAGAGCACTGCTCTTGGACCCTGCCTCTGGGCCATCATACTGGAAATGGTGATTTTCCTTTCCCAGAAACAGCATTCCTGCTTGTTGGGGTCCCATCTGAATCTCACTGTTTGTCACAGTGAAGAATCTGCGTGAGTGTCCCCTGAACTGTTTTTGCCTATTTGAGATTTGCCTTTTTTTATTACATGTCTACTTCCTCACAGTTCAAGTTTAGCTTGAATAAAAAATGTGAGGAATACATCAATTTTTACATGTCTCTCTTACATGTAGATTTTGTATCGAATTTTCAAATTGCATTGCTCTTTTCTTTTGACTAGTCTATCCCCCCACTCTGAATGTGCTTATCGTCTGTTGAACTATTATTATTATTATTATTATTATTATTATTATTATTATTATTATTATTATTATTATTATTTCTCCCATTGCACTAAGCAATCCATTTGCAGGCAGCTCACAGGCAGCAGCTCCTGTGCTTCAGAGCAGGTGAGTTTTCTGTCTAAAGCTGTGAGAAACACTTCAAACTTGTGATCTCATGGGAAGCTCACTGAAAATGATCAGATCTCCTTCCTTCTCCCATCACCAGGAACAGCATCACAGTGCTGCACAGACCCACTTGATCCCTGTGTGCTCAGCCACTGGAAACCTGTGGGCAGTTTGTGGAGCTGCCCTGATTATTTCCACCTTGTGGAACAGCAGATTGTTTAATTTTACACAAGTTCAAGCTTTTGTGCTAATGCACACACCTGGTGGAACACCTTTTAAGTTTCAGATTCCAAACCAAGTGTAATAGTTGGCATGTTGGCCTGAGAGGAGGCAGCTGAATCCATATATTGCCTATCTTGCTGATTCTGTTGTTTCTTTGATTTAAAGAAAGATTGCAGGAACAGGAACTAATGCAAACTCTATTGCATCTTGATAAATACAGTAATCTTCTTTTCAGACTGTGGTTGTAGGTACACATTTTATCTCCAGCCTACTGGACAACACTTAGGTAAATGATGAGGAAACGTTCAGTATTTGCTAGCAGGGATCACAATTCAGTATTCTACCTTCTGTAAACTCAGATTTAGAATGTACTGTACACACTGCCACTGCCCCAAGGAGTTTGCAGTGCAAATAAAGTCAGAGAGCAGAGTGCACTGAGGAAAGCAGAAAGGAAATACCTAAGATTGGAAAAATAAAAAAATAAAAATCTTCGACTTACTATTGTTGACTCATATTTCTGGCTATTATATTAAACATAAAATGAGATGAGAGCAAAAACAATACCTGGAACTCTGTGGTGTCCAAGAGTAGGAGAAATCTCTCTGTACAGGGTTTTAGTATTATAAGATTTTTATAAGAGTCCATGACTTTGCAAGTTCTGTTGCCATAAGGATTGGCAGTGAAGCACAGTGAAGCAATAAAAGGGCAAGGCTGGGAGCCAAATACTTCTGTTTGTAATTGTGGTGGTGATGTGCAGAGCAGCAGGAAGAGCAAATCAAATGCAGATGGTTTCTGTAAGAAGGCCTGACTTTCATTGGTGGTATTGCTCAAGGTGGAGTTGATACTCTCCCATCCCTGGAAAAAGGCTTGCACTGGGATCCAGGGAAGTGTCCTGCACCTCATGGATGGTGCAGTCTGAAACTTCACTTTGCTTTCTCACTGAGGTCTCTGCCAGGTCCTGACAGCCAGACCCTCCTTCCTCCCAGCGCTGCAGCATTTCCTCCTAAGCTGGTTGTGTTACTGTGTAAGTCCTTGGATTTTCAGACAGTTTATTGCCTTCCTTTTTGTGCTTTAAGGATATTATGATATAATTCCCCCATCTTCATTTTCGAGACTGAATCCCATCTCTTTCCTATCAGTTTGTGGGCCATGCTCAGTGACTGCAGTCATCATTGCTCCTCTTTGCTGAGTGTTTTCCCTTGGTTCCACACAGTTCATGGATTCCTGCACTGCAGTTTGACCCAGGTGAGCCTGGGAGAGCAGCAGAACAGAAGTCTTTGTTCCCATGCCATACATTTAGCACTCCTGCTCCAAGCCATGGCATGTGGCTCACCATCCTGCATCTGGGGCACATCCCTGGCCTGTGCTCAGGTGGGGACACCCCCTCTCACAGAGAGATGTGACATCTGTGGCTCTTCCCCTGTGGCCAGTGTTTGCTGCTCTCTCACCGCAGGAAATTAGGTCTGCTGTACACAGTTGGCTGGGTTTTATCTCCTGTGAACCCTTCCCTTGGCTGTCTAGGTGGGATCTCTCTCCTTTTGTGCTCCTCTAGAAAAAAAAAATAAAATGTGTGCACAAAGCCTTTTCCTGATGGCTTTGGAATGAGCAGGTAATCCTTCCTCCTTGCCCCACTGGCTTCTCCTGGAGGAGCACACAATGGGACAGAGCTGCCCTCCAGAAGGGATGTGTTAAACAGCTCCTGTCTCCCCTGTCAGGAGCCTGGCTGGGAAGGTTGCTTGTAAAACATCAGAATATATTGACTGCACCTCGCCCACAGCGCTGCCTGCCTGCTCAGCGAGGATGCTGAAGCTGCACAGCAGAGCAATAAAAGCTGGGAGAAGAGTGCAGGTAGAGAACAAGGCCAGTGAGGAAGGCCTGGGGGAGTTAGTTCATTTTTCCATGGTCAGAAGACAGACACTTTGCTAGTTTGCCTGCTTACATACAGAGAGGGACAGTATCAATGGCAGGGGAATCAAAGTAGAAGGTTAAGGAAAGGAAATATGCAGAATTTTGGAAAACTGTGCCTTCTGTGGCACCACCACTGCCCCAGTAGCTACTACAGGAGGGGATGAACTGGGGGTGATAACTTCATAAATGAATCCTATTGAATTCATACTTTTATGTTGATACACCCACAATCATGGTAAACCAACCCATTTATAACTGTGCAGCTACAAACAATGGAAGAAACCCAACAGGTGGTTTTGTTGGCACATACTAGCCCATGGCACACCCCAAACTTGTGTGTCACTGCTGCTTCAGTAGGGCAGGAAAGCACACACAGACCAAACTGCGCATCTAGCAAAATATTTGGACCTCTTCCACTTGGTTCTCATGTATTTGGCAGGACTGAGACTGAAACTGAGATACAAACCTTGTTTGCCAGGCCTGCAATAATCTGAGTGGACACTTGGGAGAGGGAGCAGCCATTCCCAGAGGGTGCAGCTCAGCAGAAAGTAAAGAGGTGGTCTCTATTAAATATTGATGTTTTTTAACCTGGCATTTGAAATCATCTTTCTGTAGGCTCTGAGGATATTCAGTAGCTTTGAGGTATGTCCCATTTTGAGTTGCCACTGAAATTACTTGTCCATCTTTCCTACTGAGATCCCCTGGGAACTGGTCAAGGTTTCCTTTGAATTAAGTATTAGTGTGGCATCTTCAGAAACCTTCCTGATATATCAGGGAGAGTTGATGCTGACAGCTCTCTTTGTTTGAAAATGTGGTGCTTCGCTTGTCCATTTTGTTTTGAGGAGATTTTTACTAAAACACATTTAACAGAACATTTTTATTAAAGTCCTTGCTTGTAAGACACAATTGCTAGACAATGAATTCTTATGATGAAGCCTCTCCTGTGGAGATTATTCCTTTTGCTAATTCCTGGAAGGCAGCTCTTCAGTTTCACACAAGCCTTTTTCTATTTGAAAACATAAAACCCTACACACACGCTTTTAAATCTTTTGCCCAGTGGGTCATTAGCTTAGTCACATCAGTGTGTTCATATCCACTATGTGAATTTCATGTTTTGTTTATTGGGGTTTTTTTTGCTTGGCCTGAAGTTGTGAGATGATATCTGGCCATGGGTTTAAGGTTATCGTTGACAGTGCTGAGCAGCTGTACACAAGCAGATGCAAAGGCTTAAGAGCAGATGCCATAATTACAGAATTACAGATGTACTCATTAATTCTTGTTTTTAAATTTACCTCTTTTACTTCTTGCCCCCTCTTTCAAACTGTACTCTGTAAGTGCCAAGCGCATTTTCCAAAAGCCTGCTGAGGATGGCTCACTCTGAAGCACAGCCCTGTACACAATGAAATTTAAGGCTGTGTCTGGTAGTAAATGCAGTACTAACCTGATTTTTTCCCCTGTGTGTCAGCTCTGTGTAAACTATCTAGGTTACTGGAGCATTTGGCACGGAGCAAGCACTACCTGGCCCTGTGCCAAAGGAGACACACAACTTTCCTCGCTGTGCTGCCTGGGTTGTACAAATAAGCTGCTTTTTGGGCCCACAGGAAGAAAAACACGTCAATTGGAATGGTTAGTCACCTTTCCTTAGCCACATTTGGGAGAAACAAGATGGTATCGTGGCCATTGTGCACAGTTGCACAACTCAGAGGGGCATGTGGTGAGAGCAGCATAAATCTTTCCAGTTGGCATTATTCTGTAGCTTGGTTGCTGTTTTCTGTTCTGTAGCAGATGACTCACATAATGGACCACTTTTCTGGCATAGTTGCTGCAGTCAGTAGGATTTACAGCAGCAGGATTTTTGATGTAAGTTAATTATGATTTCAATACCAGGAAATAAGCTCAAGTTTAGAATTTAAAAAAAATAAAAAATTAAAGTGCTGCTCTGTTTCTGTGCAGTCTGATGCTATTATTTGTCAAACTGATTAGGGTATAAGTGGTGTTAATTGAGTTAGTCTTAATAAGATGCATGCATGAATGTACCCAAAAAACAGAGGAGCTGAGCTGTCCTTGTACATAAATTAGAAAATTTGATGAGCTGCAATGGCATAAGTGTGGTACAGGAAGCTTGATTAGAAAGTATTGGTGAGGTCAATGACTGTATAGTATAAAAATTAGTGCAGAATTTGATGTTCTTTGTTGTTTTGTGATGATTTTATTAGTCCAGCAATGTATTTATAATCTTGTAGCTGTGTATTAAATTAAAGAGCCACAAATACTGGTGGTCATGATTTACAGCACACTTTCTAAACCTGCAAAGTACAGAGTTAAAAAAAAAACATATACTAAGCCCAAGAACTTCAAGTTTAATGTTCATCATGTGTGTCCTGAAACACAGTGAATAAACATGATTTTGATGCTATTTGCATGTTTTTAATGACCTTCTGTGCAAAGAAAGGGGGGATAGTGTATTTGTGAGCTGCTTTTCAATGCTGTTCTGACATCTGTGGTGTTTTACCAGGGGCTACTAGAAATGTAGGAACAGACTTTTGTCTAACATAAATGGAAGAAGGATGTCTTCATAAGTGTTAAACTAGTTTAGGTCTGTAAAAAATAATTTTGAGTGTCCTTTTTGCATTTCTGCTGGTTATTAGGCACACATTCATCAGCCTGAAAAATAAGAAATGGATTGAGACAGCAGGTGGGGATTTAGCAGAGGTGCCAGCAGGTGCTCATGTGCCCTGGGAATGGGAATGTCCTGGAGACCCTAAAATGCTGAAGGAATGCTGGAGCATTTGGGGTCAGTCTGGCACATTCAGCATCACCTCTGCTTGGCTTTGCTCCTCCAAGCTGTGATGTTGGTCTGGCTTAACAAAGTCTTTTCCTTTTTTTTTTTTGCTTTTGCTTGTTTTTCTCTAAGGGCTGAGATGGGAGAAGCTGTAGAGCCAACATAGGGTGTAATTATCTCAAAATCCTCGATTGTATTGCTGTCTGAAGTGGGCAGATGGTGGGGGAAATCAAAGGGGGTTTGCTCAGGCTGGGTCCCTCCAGCTGTGGGTCAGACCCAAGTTTGCAGTGAGGGCTTTGTGTGCAGGATGGATTTGGGGAGGAGAGGAGGTTCTGGAGCTCAGACATCATCTCAGCAAGGCCATTTGGAGCTGCTGTGCCATCCAAGCATAACACTGATACCAAGCCCAGAGAAATAAAAGATTCCCTGTGCATTTGCTGCCCCATACAGCAGGATGACAGAGCTGGGTATAAACTGAGTCACAGAATGGTTTGGGTTGGAAGGGACCATAAAGATCATGGGCAGGGACACTTTCCACTAGACCAGGGCGCTCAGAGCCCCTTCCAACCTGGCCTTGAGCACTTCCAGGGATCCAGGGGCATCCTGTGCCAGGGCCCCCCACCCTCACAGCAGAGTTTCTTTTCTTTAGCATTTATTAATACAAGGCAGACTGTAGGTTCTGGCAGTCTAGACAGAACCATAGTGTTTCTTCTGGCTTTTCTCATTAATTTTGACAGATTTGAGGGGTTTGCATTGCTGCACAAAGAGGTTTCAATTAACCCTTCTTACTTGTACTGTAGGCTCATTTTAATTCACTCAGCAGTGTTTGCCAAGTACCTCAGTCCATGCTGTGCAAAGAAAGGCATTAACCTTGCTGGAGTCTCTCTGGGATTTGTTTTGGGGTAACTGAAAACAAAACGTGAAGCCAGCCATCAGTTAGCATTGTCACAAATATTCCCCCTTCATTTTCGTTTTACCGTTGTTGTTTTAACCTGAATTCTCATACCTGGTAACCTGTAACTTTATCCCTGAGCCATGTTGCAAATACAAATACAAGTGCAGCATTTTGCATACCATCTCATGTCAGGGAATTGCCATGGCCTGGTTGGAGGGCATTTGTGACTTATTGAAGTCACAGATGTCAGTCAAGAAGTAAGAAAGCTGCTGGGTGTTGTTTGGTGATGCTTATGTAAGAAATAAGTTTGGGGAAATGCACAATTAATAGTTATCAGAAGATATTTAGATACACCAGCAGTTCATCATTTTGAACAATATTTTCTTTTGAGACCAGGTGTGACATGTCAGCAGGGAGTGTGTCAGTGGTTCAAAAACCATAAAGGGGAGGTAAATAACAGCTTCTGCTATTCTGTGCTGTAGTCTAGAAAAGACCAGAGTGACTTCAGTTTACAGATGCTCTTTGGGGGCTGAGATTTCTTGCCATTCCTTCCTTTGTTGCCAGTGACCATACAGCTTTTGGATAATGTCACATCCTGACTGGAAGTAGGGAGTGATGAGGAATTAGGCTGGCAGCCAGATCTGCTGTGAGCTGCTCTGTACCAATCATATCACCTTATTCCTCTGCCCCTTATTTTCCCCTTTGGAAGACAGATACTGTGATATTTTATTACTACAAAGATGCCTTTAATCACGTTGGAGAAAGTCTGCTGGAAGTTTGTAGAAGGCAGCTGTTGATAAATGCAGAAATTGCAGTCATTAATTGCTCACAAATGCTGATATTTCAAGCAATATGTTTCTAGATAGGTGTGGGTATTTTCAGCTATAGAACATTTTTAAACAGAACATCAGCATCTCTACTTCCTCTGCCATTACTTGTAAGAGAAACAAATCCCTGTAAAGCACCCTATGATGTCTTTGGGGCATAATGCTGTCCCTGTTGCCCTATCACCAGCTGTTCATTATGAAATTATGTTGGTAATTATGTAGTTGTCGCCATTAACATGATGAGCTACCAGAGGCATTTGAGTTGTTGCCATTTTTTTAATTATTCAGAAGAATTCTTTGCCTGCCTTATTTTCTTTCTTTCACCTGCTTGGTGACTTTCTCAGAGAGATTTCAGATTTATTACACTCATACCTAGAAAATACTTATTGTACAGGAAAGTTTCTCTGCCAT
Organism: Turdus rufiventris; assembly: GCA_013186435.1. NCBI lineage: Eukaryota > Metazoa > Chordata > Aves > Passeriformes > Turdidae > Turdus > Turdus rufiventris. Next base: position 300,195 of record PYHW01010827.1, on the reverse strand, counting down.
TCTTCTGTGTTATGATTAGGAAAATAAAATAAGGTGTGTCACACCTTATGGAAGGATCAAACCAGGCTGAGATTTAGGAAACTTGGGGGGTGCAAATGGAAACAAAACCCCTCAGAATTGTTTTTTAGACCTCTCCATGATGCCCACGCTTGTTGCTTTAATTTTCTTACTAAGAGTTAATGTATGACTTTCTTTGTTTTTATTGTATTAAATTTTGCCTACTCTGTTTCTGTTTCCTTGCCCTTTAATATGATACATTTAACTTTAAGCCATTCAAATTTTGTCCTCAAAATGCTTTTTTTTTCCTCAATTGTCTATAAAACTATTGAAATGCTTCAATTGTGAGCATACAATGAATGATCATCCTCTAATCTGTTCCACATGGAGAGTGGGCCAGTTTGTACATTCAGTACACAGTACTCCTTAATTCAGTTAAAACCAGAAAGACTGAGACTGTTGCAACCTACAAGATCTTTAGAAAAGAATGTATTTAAAAGAAAAAAATTCCCATGCCACATCACAGACACCCTGTTGAAGACACAAATCAAAGGAAGTAAAGCAAGGGGAAAACACAATGAAATTGAGCTTAGGTTCAGTCTTCAAAAGACAGAATTATATATTTTAGTTGTGTATTTAGGGGTTCTTGAACTTTGTGAAGAATTTCTGAATCTTTTATGGTTAAACTGGAACGTTTATTCTGATTTGGTTTGGGTTTTTGTCTGTGAAAGGGAACTGGTGATTCTAGCTCGTCTAAAATTCCTCCCATACATTTTAAATGTCCAGAGACTTGTAGTAATGACCAGTGGTGGTGAAGTTCCAAAGGATCAAAGATCTGGCAGGACCAGGATAATAAGTGAAAAGCCCAAGTGCTGTAATACAAGGAATAGCTGAGTCACTTCAGTCGGGACACCAGACGGGGACCCGAGCATGAAAAGGTTCTTTGGTTTCTCCTGTGCTTGAAATACCATGGGAACCATTCTCTTGTGGTGTATCTGCTTCCTGCCACACTGAAATTAAGATATGCAGAAGTGCCAGTGGGTTTCTTTCTTCTTTATTTTTCCCCTTCAAAGGTTTGCTAACATTATCAGAACTCCAAGTTTTGGTTTGTTGACGTTGTCGCTGCTGCTGATATTTCTGACCCAGTGATCAGGGCTTGCTTAGGACCATCCACATCAAAACCAAGTCACTGAGTCTTTGGCTGTGGTGCACAGTCCCAATGTTGGGGGAGAGAGGTGTAATATAGGAAAATGCCAGAATCTGGGCTATTAAAGTTCCCATTATTGATTGTAGCAGCCAGAGAGCTGAAGTTCATAGCTGGATGGAGGTTCAGCATCTAGGGAAGATGTAGTGGATATTTAGCAACCAATAAAAGTCAGATCTCTGAATTTATGCTCAAATAAAACACTCCATATTCTTTATTAAGGAAGATGACTGTAAGAATCCCACATAAGCACACTGTTCCAGCTCTTCCAGCTATTTCTGTGAAAGTCTGGGGTTTTTTGCTTGGTTTTTCTTCAGTGCACAAGGTCACGTGTACATTTACAGATAAGGTGAAATGATATGTTTCAAAAGGTGAAGGTCTTTGTAAAGACCATTTAATTAGTCTCTAATGCTTGATTTTCTAAATTTGCTGTGTCAAATCCAAAGTCCAACAGCTGAATAAGAAAATTCAAAAGGTAATTCTGTTGGCGGATGTGAAGAATTGTATAAATGGAGTTTCAATCACCTTTCACATTCCTGGGCCAAAATAAATGTGTTATTCAACTATTTAGGATATTTTTGGAGATGAAAGCTTGTAGTTGTGTGCCAATTTGAATCTTCATGGTTTGGTAAAGTACTAATATAGAGCGGTTTTTATCAGCTTCAAGAAAGGCTTTATTGCAAAGCTCATCACCAGAAACAGCAATTTTTTCAAGAAGAGATAATATAAATATGTTGAATGTTGTTGGGCAGAAAAATTAGGTTTTGGAGGCATGTAGGACTTTCTTTTTTGTCCAGGTGTAGGAGTTGGTCCAACACATAGTGCATCAGCCTACTGTTACCATGGAGGCATGTAGAACTTTCTTAATAATTGTGCTAAAGCCATGATGGACCAAAAAGATAAGTGGGGAAAGCTGCCTAAATAACAATTCTGATCTATGGAAGGACAGCAGAATAAAGGAAGGCTGGTGTGCCCAGTGAGCTGAAGTTCTTGACCCTGCCACCCTGGATTGTCAGCTGGCTCTGCTGAGGGCAGCCACATGAAAAGGTCCATCTGTGGCCACAGAAAAAAGCCTTTCTGGCCTCAAGTGGCCACGGGCAAGGGGCCCTCCCTGCCACCAGATGTGCAGCTGCTGCACGAGCCTGCAGTCTGCAGAAGAGGGATATGGTGAGGAAGGAATGTTCCTGAAATTTGTAGGAGGATGCAGAAATATTTGGAATTTCTAGCACTGACAGTTCCCTGCTAGCAGCCTGTGGATGCTGTGGGGGGAAGAAACCTTTAGGTATTTCTATAAAATGGCCTTGTGCTTCTAAACATGAAACTAGAAAGTAACATGGTGACCTTGTGTGTTTTATTAGCTGAAGTTTATTTAGATTCTTACAGAGATTCTTCTCAGAAGGGTGCCACGTATGAAACCCTCATAACTGCAAAACATCAGCCAGCATTCAGACCTGCATCTTTAATTCCCTTGCACTCACAGAAAAAAATCTGTGCTTTCTGTAGTGTCTGGGGGCTTTTTCTGCTCTGGGTGAAGGGCTTTTCTTTTTCGGTTTGGGCAGCCTTCAGTGATGGGATGGATTTATCACATTGGCCTGATGACTGCATGTGTCTTAAATGTCACACCTGTAGGTTTAATTAGGTGATTTATTTAATTTAGAGGTGTGACATTCCCATTCTTGAACTACTAATGCTCGCATTTTCTGACTTTATCCTTTTTTTTTTCTTTTTTTTTTTTCTGGCATGGACTGAAATGTTCTTACCGATTCAATCCATTTCTTATTACATGGCAGTAGACCTCATTTAATTAAATGCAAAGTTATAAACCAAATGGTTCCCAAATGTATACTGCTTTAAGAAAAAAAAGAAATCCAAAAAGAAAAAACCAAACCTCCTCACTAGCAAGTGTTTGCCAAGTGTTTGTGTTGGTTTGGCAGGTATGTGGAATTGCGTTTGTAACCAGAGGCAGTACTAGATGCAGAAGTAATGTCTTCATGATAAAGTCACCCCTTTTATCTGGGGAAGTGCCATGTGTGCGCATATCCAGCATCCATGGGAAGGATGGGTGGGTGGAGAAGTTGTTCATGGTCCTTAGTCCCAGCCCAGCCCTACCTTGGTGCCATTGGGTTGCAGTTTCTGGGCAGACCTGGGAGAGGTCCTGATGTGCTAATTAGTCCTGCTGAAATGGAGTTCAGAGTCACTCATTCCTAAAATCAATCTGGCTTTAAAATTCAAAATTAAAATATTGTCTGAGCTATACGTGTTCCTCATGAACCAAAAAATAACCTGTATTCCATTATGGTTCTGGAGGTGAAGGAAGGGGAAAAATAACTGCTTGTGGCATTTCTTACCAGTTTTATCCCGTGCACCAATTTGATGTTTATCTCTCATTTACTGTGAAGTTGGATAACGCTGGGTTTCCATGTTTATGATTCTGTATGTTTTCATGGTTTGTGTTGTAAAGTCAGCGTGCTGTTACTTTGTGAAATCAGCCAAGGTTTGAGTAGTGCTTTCCCTAATCCAGTTTTAATTTCCTCTGCTGCATGTGAGACCACGTCTCTTTTGAGGGAGCAGAAAATGATGTAGTGCTTAAATTACCTTAAAATACTGATTTCAGGAAGAATGAGAATTTTAGCATTGCTTGCTTTGCCTTTAGGAAAACTTTTTTTTTTAAACTTCTGGCTTGGAATTGTCAATGTCCTGTCCTGGCTGGTGGCCTCCTGCTGGGACAAGGTTGTTTCTTTTGAGTGTCTTTCATCTGGACTTTGGCAGAAGAAGTCAGATGTAACCACAGTAGGTAATGCATTTCCAGACAATGCCTTATTGTCTGCACAGGCTGGACACAGAGACCTTGCGCACTGCTTAGAATCAAGATTAAATTACCAACCTTTTGGGCATTTTCATGTAAAATGCTCTTTATTATGGTTTTCTCATAGCTAAAGCATGAGTCACTTGCAAGCCATAATAGATTTTGGCTTTGCTGCGTGATGAAGTGTTCTGGATGCAGTGAAACATTTAATCAAGACTCCAGGCAGTGCAACTCCCAGTGGTCACCTTAACAGATTGGAAAAAAGGGAAAAAGGGAGAGAAAACGGAACAATTATGGCACCTTTTCTTTACAGCACTGGGATCAATATTTCTTAGGGACACCAGAAGGAAGTAGCTTCTTTCTGAATTTTAATTTTAATAGATATAAGGAAGAAATTTGCCGCGATGAGGGTGGCGAAAGGCTGGCACAGGTTGACCAGCCTGGTGGTGGATGCAGCCTGGTCTAGGTGAAAATGTCCCTGCTCATTGCAGAGATCTGGACTAGAGGATCTTCAAGGGTCCTTTCTAACCCAAATCATTCTGTGAGTCTAGGATTTTTCTGATAATGTCAACTCAATCACAGTGGCTTTGATCACTCTGATCTCCCAGCATTTTATAGTGATGCTTTATTAAAGGGTCTTGGTTGAAAAACATCAAATCTCCCTACATAAACTTGGCATAATAGGATATTAACTCCAGGAATGTTCTGCAGTGTTAAAACACTGGAGTTGGAGCCCACAGATTAAAATTACCTGGGAAATTCCAGCACTACAACATTTATAAGGATCCACACATGTTTGTTTAATATGCAAAGCAAAACATGTTTCCAAAGTGCACTGAGCCCTGAGTTTCCAGACAGTTCCAAGGCTGGTAATCAGTAGCTATTCCTGATTCTGTGAGGTAAAAGGAAATATTTCTGTGATCCCTGTTCTGAATTACTGTTGTCTTGTACAGGGTTGATATTTTATTTGCTTTGGGGCAACTGGAGTGGGCAGTGGTAGGGCCAAGGACAGCTTTCACATCTTGCCTTTCATTAAGCTTGACCTCAGACATCGGAATTAAGTGTGTTAAATCTGGCTTTTAATTTTTTTTCCCCAAACAGTGCCTTTTAAGCACTTCCCCCCTGCCCTTTTTCTCCCCAGCTGCAATATTCCCCTTGTTAACAGTGGGATTCTTAACAACATTACATTTCTATTTAACAGGTTTGCTGGCCTGCAGCACAATAGACTAATGTGATTTTTATTGTGCCGGGATTGTTTGCCTCCTGGAAAATGGGATATTCAGATGCCTCATTCAGCCTCAGCTATTGCCTTGTCCCAGGATATTTTCTTTATAAATGGACTTTCCATCTTGTTGCGAAAATTGTAAAAGTGCACGATCAGTAGTTCAGGTTTTTCACCTTCCTGAGCCCTGTTATTATTGGGCATTCAAGTAATTTCAAAGCATAAGTGTTTAGTTTTTACCCTCAAACTTACTGTTTCCAAGTGATTTAGAGCAAGCTGGGAAACTGGTTCAGGATGGTCTATGGGGATTTTATGTATATATATATACGTCCTCTCCAGTTTGGAGGAAGCACCCATGCACTGCTCCTCAAGCACTGAGTGTAACCACAACTTCACCGCTGTGAGTGGCCAATCTAATTACATCAATTTAAAAAAAGGAATTTAGGCTTTCATGTGTGTTTCCCAGAATTAGGGAATGATTGTTTGCTGTATGATGAAGAATGCTGAAGTGATGATGGCAAGGAAAAATATACCTAGTGTTGGCCAGGTTCTTCAGTCATTTAAATGGATAGGATGAATTAATAGTTGTGTCCTTTTATCATCATGAATGATACTATTCCGAATATTTACCTAGGGAGGAAGAAATAAAATCCTTTCACTTTTATTCAGTTCAAATTGATGACGTGCTGCCTTGGTCTCCAGCAAAGAAGAAAAAGCTCCTTAATTTTGTGTTAAGATGAAGGATCGTCTAATGAAATTTTGTTTTTAAGATGAAGGATCATGTAAGTCTTTGGGGCGATTTGTGGCGATGCTGCTGGTGGATTTTTAGATGGTATCTCCTGAGAGAGGCAGTGAACCAAGGGAAGAAGAATGACTCAACACCAAATAAATGGGAAGAAAAGCTGTTGCCTCTGCACTCTGTTTGATCTTTGATCAAATAGTGTAGCGTTTGAAGAGGTACAGAGCGTGAGGCACGTGGGAGTTCCTCCTTTCTCAGCTCGTGTTCTATCTATAGATCTCTGATGCACTCTGTGCCATGCAAAGCGTGGCTCCAAGCAGGAATTGCTCTTCTGGGACTCCCTGGGAAGTTTGCTGCTGCCACGTGAGCTCGTTCATGTTTCCTGTGTCATCTTTTTTCCTCCTCTCATTGTCCTTTGATGGGTGGAAGAACTTCAGAGAGCTGTTCTGTCTGTAAAGCCTCCTGCCTTTGGAATGAAAGAAAACTGCATGTTAATAACTGCAGTAAAACAGAGGGATGGGGTCTGGCCAAGTGAGCCCATTGGTTTATGGAAGGTGTTAGGATTGGTTAGAATTTGGCACATTGCCTTGCAGGGCGATGTTTTATTTTACATACCTTTGTAGCTCATAAACCCAGTCACTAAAATAATTTCTTTTTCCAGAATAAAACTCTCATTTTAAGCTTTTTATGTTGAGCGTGGAACTTGTCTAGCCTGTTCAGTCATACTTACCTGGGGCACTAGTGGTTTTTGAAGTGGAATTGGTGCTTTTGCTCTAAGAAGTGAAATTTCATCTTTCAGCAGCTGTTTCTTAATTCAACAAATTATTTTGAATTAGCTTAAGGATAGTTCATGTCCTGAGTGCTTAATAGATCAGTGTGCCTTAAAACTTGAGGTCTTGATGTGATTCCTGTATCTGCTAACAGCTGAGGTTTATCTGAATGGAAACATAACTATTCTTCTAACATCTACATTCAGAGTAAATTGAGGCAGAACTGTTTGAGGTGAGTGCTGCCCTGCCTCAATCTGTTCTGAATTTGTTCAAGGAGGAAAAAAAATAAACCACAAGAGGCTAATTTGAGCAGCAAATAAGAATCCTAACAAGATCAAGGCAATTAATACTTCCTCTGCTTTGAAAATGTCTGTGCCAATAGGCTGCAGCAATCGAATTGTCACAGATGAGGATGGGCTGGCCATCTGTAGCTGTGGCAGGGGCAGGGCATTATTGTGAAAATGTTATTAAGCCTGTGAAGGAGAAATTTGATTCATGCACAGGGAAATTTGTGGTATTGTTTGGCTTTCTATATTGCAGATCTCTGTGGTTTCTTGTATGCCTCTGGTTTTGCATCTTAGCTTGAGTCAAACAGAAAACAAGCGCACAAACAAAACTAATAAAAAACCAAAACCCACCCAAAGATGGTTTGCATAGAAATTGATATGTAAAATTACTGTGTTTATTTTACAAGGGTTGGTAAATAAACAATGTGTATTTGTCTGAAGAATAAGCTCTGAGGGGAAGCTTTGATTTTCACTCTTTTTTTTCTACATGTATTAAATGTGTGAAGGAGAAGCACTGTACTAGAATTTGTACAAAAGTAGAGTGATTTTTGTGGAAATTTACATGTATATGGATTGACCAAAGGTTTCTGATTTTTTTTTCCCCTTGAACAGCAAAAGCAAAACAATATTATGAATCTATTAATCAGTTTTCCATCACAGTCTTAACATATTTAGGAGAGTCTGTAATTATTTTTTTTCCCTTCTGCAGAAATTCAAGGTTGTTCAGAGGGGCAAAGCCTCCATCAGTGCCTGGACCACAGGAGAGGCAAGTTAGGGAATAAAAAAGGTGCAAAGACATTTATCTTTGCTCTTTCTTTGTTTCATTATATTTGAGTCCTCTGAGTGGCAGGAAGAACTTTTGGGTCCTGTGTTAAAGTTGCTGTTGATACAAATAGGAATTCAGGATTTATCAGATGGGAGGTTGCAGAAATTTTTGTTGCATGGTGCAATACCATGAGTGCTGTGGGATGGTTGGTTTGTATCTGCCTTTGCATCCTAGATTTGCACTGAATGATGAGTTTGAGGTCAGCTAAGAATATTCCTCATTTTGGATAGATTTGGAGAAGGGATTTGCAATTATCCCTTTCCATGTGGCCTGGGCATGTTGCTTCCTGCAAGATGTGATAAGATATGGTGCAGTCTCCAGTGCCCTGTGGCAATGAAAGACTTTGTGGTTGTGTTTGTCCTGTGGGCTTTGCTTCATGTTGGAATTTATGGAATCTTTTCAAAGTGAAATTAATTTCTGAGCTCCTAGACATTCGGTTTACATCCAATCTTATTCAGGATGTATGAGATCCTCTCTTCAATGAAATGCAACAGACTCTTGTTTGGGGAAAATTATGTTTTTTCTCAAACCTTTCTCACAGATATCTTAGAGCAGGCTGGATGGGCACTGAGCAGCCTGATCCAGTGGCAGGGTGGACTGGAACTGCATCATCTTCCAGCCCACACCACTCTGTGATTCTTTGATTATTTCAGTGAAATTCCTGCAAACAAGTGCATCCAAGGATCTTACTCCCTAGGTCTGCAGTACTGCTTGCTAACTGAAGTAGTAAGTTCTAGCAGAAGTAAAAAGATAGCTTTAGACACAGATGCTAATTAGACTTAGCCATGGTGAATTATGAAGCAATACACATTATCTGAGCCCTGTGGATAAGTAATAAATCATGGCCTAGACGCTCTTTAAAAATGTTGTGTTCTTTTCTAAAAAATTCTCATCCTTATTTTTCCACCATGTAAAGCACATCTTCAGTATAAAATAGAGTTTCTTTGTTTACTTGTGAACTGATTTTTCAGAATAAAATCACGTTTTTTATCCTTCTTTATACTTCTGAATCAGACTTTAAAATTGACTTATTTGTCCCCCAATCCTTAGCCATGTGCATTCTTGGGTCCTCGCTGTTTCACATTATTCAAGCTGTAGGCGATGCACAGCTCCTATCCCAAACCCCCCAGAAGTTGTCACATATTTTTCATATGATTTGCACGAAGGGCAATCTCTCATCATGAAAATGGGCTCTGGTGGTGAAATGTCACCCTCAGCTGAAACATTAGCTGTGAATGACACGTGTGGTAGGAATAAATGAGTTGCAGAGCCCTGCAGCTGCTTTACCTTGAAGCCCTGACTGGGGAAATGCTGCGCTTTGGGGAGGAAAGCAGGAAGAGTGTGCTGTGTGCCAGTTCATGGGCAAGGAGGCAAAATCCTTCCTCTGTCATTTCTGTGATTAATTGTCACCCATTCTCCTTGCAAACCAACCCAGGCTGGTTTCTTCTCCAAAGTTTGTGTCTGGTGAGGTGGTTGTCAGTCACTGCTCGTGATGCTCTGCTCAGCACTCCTTGTGCTTCTGCTGTCAGGGATATGAATTTAATGTTAAAACCTTCTGGGCTGATGTGTCTCAGGCTGTGAATTGTTTTGTGCACCATTTCTGAATGGCCAAAGGGATTAAATTGGGGATAAATAAATAATGGCCTTTGGGATCATCCTGGTGATCAAGTCAGAACAGCTTGGCAATTGGTGGTCCCTATGGAAACAGAACAGAGAAGAAAATGTTACGACAGGGGACTAGAAACAGTAGAAATCATGGATTTTGGATCACCAGAAATCTCTGTGTTGGTTATATCCAGAGCAGCCCAATCCATACTGAGTGCATGGACAATCCTTGTGATAAGGGCATAGCAGATACAGTGGCACAAATAACATTTTGTCTGTCAATCCAGGTACCTTCTTTAAGTCATCCATACCTTTACCTTTTACCTTTCTGTGTTCCGTGGTTCTTGCAGTTAGTCATTTTCTCCTTAGTGGGTCTTCAGAGTTTGGTGACTGTTCAATATTTGGGTCCAAAATCATGCCTTTTTTTCTATGATAAATATAAAACAGCTGTGTCTTCTTTTTCTATTTTGGAACATTACATTCCAGACCCAGCAACAAGAGAAAACGTAGCTCTGCATCTTTTTGAATTAGCATCAGCAGGGCAGCAGTCTTGCTTATGAAAAACGAGGGACAAAATCACAAAACAACCTTTCAGGAACTATCATTCTTCCTTGGAAAGGCATGCAAATATGGCATGTGAAAAGAACATTTGCTGAGTTTTGGATAGGCAAGGAGAGTAGATGCTAGTGGGTGCTCCTAAAGCACCGTTTATGTTTGCAATTAGAGGAGAGTTTTGAGAGAGAGAGAAAAGCAGATTATTTGTTATAAAATATATTAAGTGCAAGGGTGTTTTTTCCCCTCTCGGAACGGAGAGTTGCCAATATATAAACATTTCAGAGAGAATTTTACACCACCTCATCTTTATGTCAGGCAGCATTTAATGGTTGAACGATCTCCTGCCCCAGCACTTGGCAGCTATTCTCCAGGGGCTGACTTTGAGGATTACAATGACAGTCTATCAGTGGATCTTTTCCAATATAAACTAGACTAGGACCATTTAAAATCAGTTGCTATCAACAAGTCAAATTAACTTTATTTGTGTTAGAGGCTTTCCTGGGAGTATTTTATAACAACGTGGAATTTTAATATCCGGACGGGCTTTTCCTATTGTTGGTGTGATTTGGGAATGTGCTAATTCATGTGATTAAGAGCAATTTGCCTGATTTCTTTCAGAATTATGTTATTGGTAACATTCAGGTCCAATCAGTGTCCAGGTCTCACTCAATTTTTTTCCCCATTCCTGCTTTTTACAGGTAGAAATAACACTTCAGGATATCAATGACAACCCACCAGTATTCCCCACAGACATGCTCGACCTGACTGTGGAGGAGAACATAGGGGATGGATCTAAAATACTGCAGCTGACAGCCATGGATGCTGATGAGGTAGGAGCATGATTTCAGTTTTGAATGTTGGCATTAAAAGTGCCATTCTGGACATGTTTTTACCTGTTTTCTTCATCCCTTTGCATGAGCTTGGCCTTAAGAATAGTGACAGTCATTCACAAAGTCCAGTATTGTGGAGGTCTAAACTAACTTTGAAACCAAGACGTTGTAGTTGAACCCAATTCCAAGGTGTGCAATAAAATTAATCTGAGACAAGCCTTGGAGAGCAAGAAAAATTCTGATAATGCCTGCCTTCCCTTTGACTAGACCTATCAAAGATCAATAATATCCCTTTCCAGAAGAAAGTTTTATTTTACCAAAAAGAGGGGAAAAGAAATAACGATAAAATCTGCGCTCTGTACATAGTTTTGCACTCTTTAAATTAATTTCTATAAGAATGCTGCAAATAAGGTGCTACAAAGAAACTACCATGCTAGTGATGCATTCATTTATTTTAGAAACTGAAGCTATAAAAATGTTAATCATGTTATTTTTGTTTGCTGAACTATTTCTTTCCACAAAGAAAACAGCTAAAGGGTCAGTATAATCCTACAAAAAGTTTGTGTTATCTCTAAAACATAGAGTTCCACTTGACAACAACAAGCAGTTCTTGCTTTCAAATGATAGGGCAATTCAACCTCCTCAAGAGAATTTTATTCCTGGCCTTTTTTGTGTTAGCTTGGTTAGTCTTCCTGTGATTGTTAATTGGTGCATTTAATCTTGCTGCTACAGAGGGAACCACGGGAACACCTCCTGGAATGGTGCAAATGTGATTGTAAATATTTTGGTTTTCCCTTTATTTTCCAGTAGTAGCCTGATACACAAACAAAACCCGGGATTTTGGAAAGGTGCACTTCTTTAACAGAAATTCTAGCTGCTCTTCTTTCTTTCAGGAAGCAGTAAATACTGAACTACCACTCTGTGATATGGCAAATATATCTAAGATTATGGCAATATCTGATGCTCTGGTTTCCTTTTAACCATTCTTGAACTGCTCTTAATCTATTGTCCATTCTGAAGCACTCCATCCAGTGGGAAGTGATTTGTTACCTTGGAGAGAAATCAGTCAAGTGTTTTTATCAAAAGGAATGATTCCAATTTCCCTACCAGAACATTTGTAACTCAAACTCTTTACAAATCCAGGTTTTCCTAGTGATGTGCAGCTTTGGGTTGAGATACCTTTGTATTCCCCCTGCTTTTTGGAGCTGAGGGTGAGGTATAAACCAATATCAAATGTGGCTGTGGTTTTATCTACACTCTGTTAGAAGGACTCTGGCTGGTCAAACACAGGGTGGAGAATGTGGTCACCTCTGAAAATTCTCCAGAGGTGTGATGGCTAAGCCACACAATTGGAGGAAAGCGTGTGACATCCCCCAGGCACACCTGAGCACACAGATGAACCCTGCACACAGCTCTGCAGGGCTGGGCACCTGCAGAAGCCTGTTTTCTTTCTAAATTTCCTTTTATCAGTTAGCTCAGTCTGACTCTTTGAAACAACACCCCAGAGAGAAAGTTTGGCACGATGCACTCCGGTAAGGTCATGAAACTAATGCTCGTCTGTCCTCTCACAAATACAAGCAGGTGTTTATCTCTGTTAATTTGCTTTTTTAGGCAGGAATACTTGAATCAGCCATAGAATTTCCTTCTGCCAGATCTCTTTGATCTGCTGTTCATTGCAGAAGTGCCACTGGCATGTCAACAGCAGGTTTCAGCTGTCAAACCCAGGCACCCTCAGTACACAGGGTTTAGGTACTGTATCTGTTGTTAGAGGCTACCAAACCTTCACTTTCCTTAAGCTTGCCATGGAAAAAGAAGCACATGACATTATTCTACATAATGTTACTTTTCCTTAATTTTGCTTTCAACCAAAATGCTCAAAGTCCACATGAATGCTTTTTCCCACCCCCAAGAATAAATGAAAATTTTTGACCCAAAAGCAAACGCTTTTGACTTGCAGCACAGCCCAAGAGATCACAACTGTGATTTTAATGTTGTGTGATTTGTCACTTTGGGGTTTTTTATCTACATGGGTGAATATATTTCTGTGCAGAATCTGACCTTTGAGGGGCTGCTGCAAGCACAACCTCCATGAGTTTCTCCTGACCACGAGCTGTGGCTGGAAGTGCTGCCCTGTTTCCACGCCTCCCTCCCTCCCTCCTTCTCCTGCTCCCTCCATCCCATCTCCAGAGAGCAAGAAAGGCAGAGCTGATCCCACTGGCAGGGATTTAATTTAACTTCAAAGATAAAACAGGAATAAACATTGATCCTTATTAAGATGGGTCACACTGCTCGGTGATGCTGGTTTGAAACTAAAACAGGGAACAGAGCTTTTTGGTATTGATTGGATGAAATCCTTTTATGAACAGTGGAGCACAAAGTAGCTGGGTAATCTCTGACATCTCAAAAACAGAGTGTGTATGTGTCTTTACTGTGGGACTGGGCAGGAAAACTGTTTATTAAAGGAAACCATTCTGTAAAACAATCTCCAAGCGCAGTTACCGGAACGATCCTTGCCTTACTGCAAGTTATGATGTGGTTTTCCTGGCAAACAACACAACCTGACCACTGCTGTTGTGCCTTAGGGAGCCAATGCCCTGGTGACATACACCATCATCAGTGGTGCAGATGACAGCTTCCACATTGACCCCGAGTCGGGGGAGCTGATAGCCACCAGGCGCCTGGACCGCGAGCGCCGCTCCAAGTACTCGCTGCTGGTGCGCGCCGACGACGGCCTGCAGTCCTCGGACATGAGGATCAACATCACCGTCAGCGACGTCAACGACCACATCCCCAGGTTCTCCAAGCCTGTCTACTCCTTTGACATCCCAGAGGATGCCACTCCAGGTAAACAGGATGTGGGAATGCCCTGGCGTCTCAAGTGGTTGAGTTCTTCATTTTTCTGGTTTCGTATGCAAGAGTGGGTTGTAAACTAAAAAGTGTTTAGATCAAAAGAAGTTTTCAAGTACTGTGCTCTATGATATGTCTCCAGGTGAGAAATTAATATTACTTCCAAGGTTTTATACAGGTTGCCAGTACAAAAGCAGCATCTGCCAGTGGCATCTTAGAAACTTATTCTAAAACATAAATAGACAAAAGAGATGCAAATGAGGTGGTGATAGCTTTCAGGCTTTTATTAGGGTTTTCATGAGCATGGGAGTCTCAGTTTGGGAAAACTAAGGTTATCCCTGTGCCTCCAACTTTTGGACTCTGCCCCACAGTCACTGTCCCAAAATTTGATGGTGTTTTTCATTAAAGGACTACTGTGCCTCAGGAATCTGATCTGGAAGTAATTGAGATGTCTGTAAGCACAGAGTGCTTTGGTTGCTGATCCCCAGCCATGCTCTTTTCTCTCAGAGCCTTGAGTCTTGGTCTGTTTCAGCAGGAATAACCCTGGAAAAGGCAAGCCTAATTCCCTCCACATTAAAATGAGACTTCTCTCGTTATTCGTTTAGTGCTTTATACCCAGCTCAGCAGTGATGGATGCTGAAGGAACAAATAGGCTGGGTTTGTATTAAAGTCCTGCGTCTTCTGCTCTGCTCTCCAGCATCTGGGAGCAGCTGGCAGGCTCACCCAGAAGAGAAGGACCATGAGGTTTCCCCTTCAGGGTTCCACTTTCTATCCCAGAGACTAATCCCCGTTCCCCTTGCAGTTGAAGAAATGTTAAAGCTTGAGATAATCAAATGGGTGTGAAAGATGCCAGCATATCCATTAATTAAAGGGGGTTACAGCACCCTTCTTTGTTCTGATGGTACAAGCAGTTTTCATTATCACATGGCTTGAAAGTGGTTAACTGTGCTGCACGTAGTTCATCTGGTTCCAGGGAAAGGAAACCTAATGATTTATTTTCTTGGAAATGAGCTGATCTTAATTATAATTAGTGTTCAAAATACTAAAAAGTGACACTTGATTTCCAAACTGCAGTCAGATAGGTCAGTCATGTGAGGGCAGCTATGCAGAAATGAAAACACTGGCACAGATTCACAGGGCGTTGAATTTCAGAAAGCAGCAGAGAACAGACCCCTATAAGGTTTCTAGTTTTCTAACCACAGTTACCCTGCAAAGGCACTGTTTCAAAAAGCAGAGCTGGGATATGCGGTTTGTACTCACATTTTGGTTTCTGCATTTGGAAAGAAATATCTAGAAGGTTCCAGAACTTGTGATTGTCTGTGGCAAAGGGAGGGTCCTTTGAGTCATAGGAAGACAATACCTCGCAGGAGAAAAGATATTTTTGCCCCTGTTGATATCTAATCTGCATGAAGATAAAAAACATTCCTGGCCATTTCTTAGGGTGGTTGAGTAAAAGCAAGAATATGATGTCCCTTTCACCTTTGGAAAAGTAGGAATAGTTATTCAGAGAGTGTTGAGGCTTGAGTGTCCCTCGGAGGGCATCTCTCAGCTGTGGACACAGGAGCTGTTGCAGGTGCCTGACGGCGCTGTGCTGCTGTGCCGCGCAGGTTCCCTTGTGGCAGCCATCCTCGCCACTGACGACGACTCGGGCGTCAACGGGGAGATCACGTACACCATCAGCGAGGATGATGAAGAGGGAGTCTTCTTCCTCAACCCCGTCACCGGCGTCTTCAACCTGACGCGGGCGCTGGACTACGAAGCTCAGCAGTATTACATCCTGACCGTGCGCGCTGAGGACGGGGGAGGCCAGGCCACGGCCATCAGGGTGTACTTCAACATCCTGGATGTCAACGACAACGCACCCGTGTTTGGCTCCACCTCCTACAGCACGTCCCTGATGGAGAACCTGCCCCCAGGATCCGCCATCCTCAACCTGAGCGTCACCGACGCCGACCACGGTAGGAGCGCCCTCGCTTCTAGGGGCCTCACATTCTCATGTGCTTCAATTCCCTTTTAAATTGCATCCCAGTCTGCCAGGTTGTTTTTTCTGAAAGTTTATTATAAATTCTGAAGAGGGTTGTGGTGATATCAGATGTTATCAGCAGTCAACTTAAATTGCTGTAACTTTTAAGTCTATCATGAAGGCAGTGGGCATCTACAAGGTGTTGATAGTAGAGGTTAAAAAAGAGATCCTAGGAAAATTTCCCTTTGAAATAAGCTTTAATATTGGGATTATTTATGGCATCTAGAGGGTGTTAATATGTTGAGTATAAAAGGTACAATTTTTATAGCTTGCTTAACCATTTTGCCATACAGTTTGTGCCCAAGCAAGAATAATTACAGAATATGACCATGAAATACATAATCAACATTCCATCATGTACTGGATTTTCTGAAGTGTCTACAGACACTACCCAGTGTGACATAGTGCAAAACTCTTCACAGCACTCCCAGTGACTTTATAGGTGAAGGTTATTTTTGTGACATGTTGACCAACCTTGTCTGCTCTCAGCTTGACAGGGGCTCAGCAGAGCCCATGGCAGTGTGTCACACTGAAATGTGCTTCCAGGACAAACCACCTACATGCTTTGAGGAAACCCTCTGTGCACCTAAATTGACTGAACCTATTGAGATTGCTCAGTAAAGCAGTTTTCCCTCCGGGAATGCAGAGTTGTTGGACTCCAACATTTTTGTGGGGAGATAAATTCTGCGCTGATGGATGGAACTTTCCATGGTTAAAATTGTGTAACTGGTTTTGAGATCAAACTGAGGAAGGGAGAAGACATTCCATAAGACAGGCCAACAAATCAGAAGTCATAACTCTGTGATACTGGCTGTTCTTGCATGAATCTCACTTTCACTACACTTTTTAAAGCTTTTATTTTATGCAAACGAAACATAAATTGGAGGAGGAGCTTGTGCTTGTATCATGCATACCTGGGGAAGGGATTGTTCCTCCATCCAGACTTGCAGATAAATGGATTTGTGTCTATCTCCTTTTCTATTTCTTATTTTCCTGTCAGGACTACAGCACTTGGTTTCAAATCCTTTTGGAAGTTAATTTCATTTTGCCATTATGAGTCTGTTTTCCTTTTCTCCTGCACCTCATACATCAGTTTGTGCACAGTGGTTGGGAACTATATCACAGCCCTGACATATCAATTCACATTCATCACATGCTCGGTTATCAAGGAGGCAAATGAGTATTTGAGGAGCAACGCAATGAGAAGTCAGATATCTTGCCTTTTATATTTTCTGGCACACTTGCTTTTCTAGCAGGCTGGATTTAAAATTAATAGGGCAGAAATATCATTCCAAGAGCATACCAGGTTGAGTTCTCCCATAGGACTGTAACTTAAGCAAATGTTATGATCTATTGTTGTTTCTGTTTCAAGCCCAAACTTGTTATCTCGTGTTGTCTTATATTTATCTGGAGCACAGAAATAGCTAGTGCTAGTATTATACTCTTCTCCATGTGCTCACAGATAATGCACTCAATACAAATATAATTTCGTTGATTATTTATCTTACATGATCCTATAGTTTGAAAGAGCTCTGGAAAGGCATTGTTTTATAATGAGGTATGGCTGTTGTTCTAGGATAAACACTGATAAAAGACAGAAACATGGTGATAGTGAAACAGCTCCAATTTTCATTTTCTTGTTCAGCACACCCCTTGGGAAACAGCAGCTGTTTATCTCAGCTTAAACTGTTTCATATACAGGTCCATAGCAAATGTCAGCTACAGCTCTTGGATATTTAACAATAAAGTAATATAATAATATGTACTAAAGAACTCAGTTACCTTAAACACATTCGTTTTGAAATTCAGATTTTATTTTTTCAACAAAGAATTAACAGGAAAAATCTCAAGAGGAAAGCACATGCATGTTTGTCAGTTTGTTAAAATTTTGGTTAGGTATTCCTCCAGGCAAAGCTGGTGTAATTTCCCAGCTAAACTCTACAGGAATTTATAGAGTGGCAGGGGGGAAGTACTTTGGTTGTTTTTTTTAGTCTTATTAGTAAATAAATAAAAATAGAAACAAAACCCTTTAGAAGAGTGTTATCATGAAATTGGTGACTCAGTGTCTGTCCTTTCAGTGTTTTATCAGATGAACCCTCAGATAAATAAACCTAAAAGCCCAACTCCAAACCTTGGAAGGGGGGATGGATGTGGTGCACAATGCCAGCTTGGCATGCTGTGATTAAAAAAGAGAATAGTTCATTAATTGCCCTTCCTGGCTCCACTGATATTTAGGCAACTCTTCTGTTTCATAGTTTAATTTGTGTAAGCATTAGTAGCATGGAAAACTTTGAAAATACAGGACAAAGAATTAAAGGTTCATGGAGGCGAGATAAGGAATAACAAACTATTTTTTTCTTAGGAATAAACACTATAGAAAACACTGGAGGTGGGGGGAGGAAGGAATAGAGTCTTTTTAAAAGTAATTTTCTTTTGCAGGACCCAAATCCTACCCATCTCCAAAAATCTTGAATTGCCAGTACTTTACTGAAATCAAAACTTTCATCCATATAATTTGTCATTTGAAAAATACAACTGAACTAAAAGCAGAGAAGCATTAAACTTTCACCGTCCTTCACTTGATCAAAGTAATGGAGAAACACTAATATCTGGCAGATAAATTTATTAATTTCTTTCATTGCATTCAAATATTTTGTCTTTCATGTTTGGTTCTATTCATTTTATAATTTAACTCCTACAGGAGGAAAAAGAGAGAGGGAAAGATGCCAATTACAGTAGCCACTGGGGGAAAGACACATAAGACTAGATTTCTTAAGTCTGAGTATAATGAACAGCAGAGATTAATAAATCTAATGCAGGGATAATTTCATTATCAAAGCGATTTACTCAGAGAGAAAAGAGCTTCTGAGTAAAAATGGTAAAATGCACAGTATTCAGTGAAGTGGTCAATTTTCTTTGCATGAACAAGCTAATTTGAGGGGTAAATTAGTAGCTAACAGTTAATTCACTAATTTTAAACACAGTTTTAAATATGCAAAACAAGAACAATTTTTGAAATCAATGAAAATAGGTGTAAGATAGAAGGAGGAGACAAAACTTCTTTTCCCATTTGGATATTCCCAGTAATTAGTTGTTTAGAGTGAACTGTGGAATCGAAGCAGGAGCACACACTGTTTCCTACAAGGAGCATGTGAGGATATTTCACAGCCCTGTTCAGGTTCAGGATGCATTTCCCTTACCAGAAGGATAAATCTCTCCCTTGACCATAATTGCTAGTTATGTTTTGATCATGAGATGAGTGAGGGCTGTTCATCTGATATTTTGGAATACCATGCCATATATGGGAAGCATACCCTTCCCCAGTATTCACTCTTGGCTTGCTCCTGCTAGGCTTGGGAGTTTCTGCTTGTGGCTTTTTTTAATTGAGTGGAAAAATTCATGAAATAATTGCATTAATAATAATGTTGCTTAGTTGAACTGGGAAGAATGGAGGAAAACAGATGTTAAGTGAGCTGCAGAACTACTGAGCCTTGGTTTCTGAAGGAAAACCCTTCAAACCCTTTATCCCTAACCCTCCTAGATGGGGAAAAATTACTTGTGGTGCCACCGTGCAGCTCATGCTGAATGAAATGCAGAGATGAACCCTGCCAGTCGTTCCCTCTGTGCCTCTCCAATTAACATCCTCCCTCTCTCTTTCATGAGTAGTATCTTGTCAGAAAAGAATAATTTCAAAGGCTTCTGCTCCACTGTGAAACTTGGCTGAAATATGCAGATAGATTCAAAAACGGTGGTGAGGAGGCTGAATACTCAGCATGGTTGTACAGTCCTCATTTCTGTAGGAAAATGAAGGAAAAATTTCCCATGGCAACACGGCCAGAAATGTTCATAGGTTGGTGGGATGTAGTCACTTAATGTATCTGTTCTGTCCCTCCCCACGCAGGTCCCAACTCGCAGTTGTCCTTCAGCATCGCATCCGGGGACAGCGCGGGGCAGTTCGGCATCGATGGCCGCGGCGTGCTGAGCATCCGGCAACCCCTGGACCGCGAGAGCCAGTCCTTCTACAGCCTCGTGGTGCAGGTGCACGACATGGCTCCGCTGCCAGCCTCCCGCTTCACCAGCACGGCCCAGGTGTCCATCATCCTGCTGGACGTGAACGACAGCCCGCCGAGCTTCATCTCGCCCCGGCTCACCTACGTGCCGGAGAGCACGCCCATCGATACCGTGGTGTTCAGGGCTCAGGCCACCGACCCCGACAGCGGTCCCAACAGCTACATCGAGTACAGCCTGCTCCGCCCTCCGGGAAACAAGTTCAGCATCGGCACCATCGACGGCGAGGTCAGGCTCACCGGGGAGCTCGACAGAGAAGCCGTGGCCAACTACACGCTGACCGTGGTAGCCACAGACAAGGGCCAGCCGTCCCTTTCTTCCTCTACGGACGTGGTGGTCATGGTCCTGGACATCAATGACAACAACCCGCTCTTTGCCCAAAAGCTGTACAAAGTGGAGGTGGCGGAAGACACTCTGACAGGGACGGATTTAATCCAGGTGCTGGCCACGGATGGAGATGAAGGGACAAACGGGCAGGTGCGCTACGCCATCGTGGGCGGGGATGCCAGCAGCGAGTTCCGGATCGATTCCGTGACGGGGGTGATAACTGTGGCCAAGCCTTTGGACAGGGAGAAGCAGCCCTCCTACACCCTGACCGTGCAGTCCTCTGACCGCGGGAGCAGCCCCAGGACTGACACCACAACTGTCAGCATTGTTCTGAAGGACGTTAATGACTTCATTCCCACATTTGAGCTTTCCCCCTACTCTGTGAACGTCCCTGAGAATTTGGAGACGCTCCCAAAAGTTATTCTTCAGGTGGGTACATTCAGCAGTAAATATGCTCCCACAATTGGTAGCATGCCTATGTGCTATTAATGCACAGTGTCCTTACTCCAAAATTAAAAAGAGGCAAACAGTGGGAAAGTTGCTTCTTGGCTTTAATTGAATTTGCAGTCTTTGTTTGCTTGTTTTTCTTTGTTAAGTTAATATTATGCTTTGGAGTTCTGTTTGTGTTTTCCCTGCCTGTCCTCACACCTCCACTGGGACTTTAGGAGTCTGCTCTATCCTCTCATCTCAATTCTCAGCTTCCACTCAGCAAATCTCTCAATCTGGTTGTTGCCTACATGGCATGAGGCTGTGTGCCAAATCTTGAGAGAGAGCTACATAGATTCCAACAGCAGGACATGCAGTGCTTGCTCTCATATGAAGCTTAGTCTGTACCAGGTCATTTTTTTTTTTCAGTCACAGCTAACTTATACTTGTAGCATTTGCATTAATTCAGCCTGTTAATTTGGATTATTATCACAGAGCACGCTTCCTGTATCCCAGTACGATTTTTCCAGTGTTTGATGTCTGTTCTGTTTGCATTGCTGGGGCAGGTGGTAGCAAGGGACGATGACCAAGGGCTGAACAGCAAGCTGAGCTACGTGCTGGTGGCTGGCAATGAGGAGGGAGCCTTCACCCTGTCGGACAGCGGGGAGCTGCGCCTGGTGCGGAGCCTGGACCGGGAGGCCAAGGAGCAGTACCTGCTGCTGGTCACAGCTGCTGATGCAGGTGAGGCAGCAGCAGAGAGAGCATCCCTTCTGCTGAGGGTGTGTGGGAAGCATCACATTCCAGGCAGAAAATAAGTGTTCTCGTGGTGGTGTGAAGATTTAGTGGATGGAGATTGGGTAGTCATGTTGAATGGAGATCTCTGGAGCAGGGCTCACCTGATGTCAAAGGGAATTTGGTTTCTGGAAATCAGGACTTTTTTCCTGTGTCCAGTTGTCTGCTGTTGGTACAGATTTAGGGAGGTGGATTTTTGCCCTGCAGTAATAAGTGGTCCTACTTAAGTCATAAGAACTTCATACATGACTACAAAAAATCAATTTAAACAGCAGTGAAACCCTGTATGATGTTGGCATCACAAATGTGCAGAGGTCGCATCGGTGGCCAGCTATGGAGTACCCAGTTTATCTCACTGAAACCTTAGCCCTGAAAAGAAATGAGAATTTGCATCTCAATATTTTAACATTCTGCTTTGCTCAGCATCCAGTCATATGTTTGCTCCACAATACCAAATGTATTCCAAGTTCTTTCATTTAAAACAGGACATGAAGTCTTGTTATGAAGATTAATTACACTTTCACTTGAGGTGTCCAAGCCCAAAATTTTGGTTTCAGATTTTGGTGTGAGTGTTATTAACAAAGACATCCTGCATCATACTTTGGACTGATCTCTGGTCTCCCATGGTTTGATGGATTTAATTTACTGCAGGACTTGTTCCTGCTTTCTACAGTAAAAATAGAACCAAAGCAGACTTGTTGACAAGTGAATGCAGTTTTGTTTTCTGCCATGCTGTGTGCAGTATCTTGTGCCAGTGATGACAGCTATGGCTGATATTTTATATTTTCCTATTGCAGCAGTGCTCAGGTATTCCACAGTCTGAGCACAGCTGAAGCTGGAAAACACAATTTTAAGGCCTGAGGTATCATTTCTCTTGTACTTTGGCTGGAGATAACTGTGTGCTTTATGGTTTTACACTCGTTTGCTGTTCCTCTGTAGCCTCAAACTACTCACCTGTGACTTGGACTCGCTTAGGCTTGAGCATCCTTATGTTCCTTCAGAAGCCGAGGCTGGATTTGTCTTAATGTCTCTTTGGTCTCTCAGTCCAAGCTGGCAGAAGTCAGTGAAGGCTGGACAGAACAAAACACCCAAAGACTGAACTGATAAAAGCTGTGTGATGCAGCCAGAAATTATTGTTCTTCTTGGAAGAGTGAGGGGAGCAGAGCTCAGCTGTACCCCATACCTAACACTGTATAAGCCAAGAGTTTGACCAGAGCACAGGCTTTAGCTGGACTCTGGTTCCTGAAAACCCCACAAAATCCAGGAGATTTAAGGAGCAGTTAAATCCAGCAGTCCCAAATGAAAATATTTACTTGTATTGGGAGATCTCTGAGTTTCAGGTAATCCAGGGAGACATTAATACATGAAGTGTGCACGGGACCTTTGCCATAAGTGGCTGACAAGAACAGCAGCGTGTTTTATGAGTTCCTGTGTTTAAACATGTAGGTATCACACTGATTAAGCACTGTTTGAAAGTTCCTTTTTAAATTTGCTATGTTCTTGTAAAGCTAACTCACAAGTTCCCATGCCCTCCTGCCAGTGTCAAAATGTACTAGCAAGTGTGTTCAGAAGCAGCTGTTGAGTAGTAACTTTAAGCTAAATGTAACTGCTCTACTGTGCTGCAGTTTACAACCTGACTAATCCACTGCTGGTGTGATTTGGGATAGTTTTCAACCAGGATGCTGAATAACATTAGCTATCATCCTCTGGTTGCACTCAAGACTTGTTCTGAATTCATAGCAGCAACCAATACATTGAAAACTGTGCTAGTCATGGTTTATCTAAAACGTCACAGGAAAGTAGAAGTCTTCAGTAGAAGCCCGTGGCAAAACTTGACTTGATTTCTTGCAAGTGGAATGGGAACCATAGGCATAGTAGATATCCAGGTGGTGCCACACTGCTGGTCAGTGCTTGCTTCATTAAATGGTGTATTTCCTGCCACACTAGCAAAAAAAGATGGGAATGACACAATCCTGAAATGGACAATAAAAGTGTTTGGAGTATTTATGTTCTTGAGCAACTGCTAAATGTTTATACAAGAAACTCTCACAGGCATGTCCAGCTCTTTGCCTAACATTACCATTTCTTTTGAGTCTTTTAATTTGTGTTTGTTTGATATTTTTTATTTTGCATGCAGACCATTCATCCAGAAATACACATGCAGAACAGGTAGGGAAGCTGTGCCTCCCCAAGTGTTGAAAAAAGCAGACTTGTCTGAAGTTGTCCACACCCACATTATATTTGAAAATGAATTGAGGAAAAGGTGTTATCCTTTGCACTTTGAGGTTGGCTTTTATTACCTGTAATGAGCAGTCTTTCAAACAGTCTTTAGCAGCCCAAAGAACAATCTTGCCATGTATGGTGCATTTGATTTAAGGTGTTTTTTTGGTTTTTTTTAACAGATAAAAATCATGGTACACATCCAGATGCAGTTAACTCTGGAAAAGTCCATCAAGAGCAAAATTCTGTCTGTCCAGCCTTCTTCCCATTTTTCTTAGCGTCTGCATCTCGATTTTTATAGGCTGCACTGACTGGTTTAAAACATTTAGAGATGATATCCTGCTCCTGTAGAAGTCTATGCCAACTCTTCTGTTCTTTCCAGGAAGCAGACACAATACATACTTAGAAGCACTGTTAGACATAAGAACTAATGGATTCCCAACTTATTTTTGGCTGTCTTCCTGGTCTCCTTATCCTTAATCAAGGATTTCTTACTTTTCTTATGTTTATTTTCACTTCATCAAGTTGTGCCTGTGGATTCTTGTTGTGTTACCTTAGCCTGTGTAAGGGAAGTTGCTGGAAGAAGGATGACTTGTAATTTTTCATTATTTCAGTCTTGCGGTGTCCATCCAGTGCACCTTTATAGATTTACAGCACGTTTTGGCAGCAGGTAGGCTGAGTGTAACAGGGTAAGGATTAGGACATGGTAAAGTGCGGAGCCGGTGGGGTGGTGGGATGCAGTGCCTGTGCCCTCAGGGATCTCTGCACTCTTCCACTCCACACAGGCATGCTCTCCCAGATTCTCAGGGCATGTGAGAAGGCTTGGGAGTGATGGAGAGCTGAGTTTCTCCTAAGCACTGGGGACAGGTCAGGTGGGGACCGCTGGTGGGACCACGCGCGCCAGCGGTGGAAATCCGGGCGGTTGTTGGAGAAATGCTTTCCCAAGCAAGAGCTCCCCTCAGGCCCAGAGAAGTCAGTCCTGATATATGCACTGTCCTGGCTCTGGCCCAACTCTTCCTTGGCCTTGGCTGCTAATCCTCCTCCCGGTCCTCAGGGTGGATGGAGGGATGGTGGAGAGTCTTCCCGACCATGGAGAACACGGACAGAGCGGCTCCCGGCGCTGGGCTCAGTGATTTGTGGCCGTGCAGCCTGCCCCGTGCCCAGTTTCCACAAGGCAGGCTGCACCAGGGGTTTTGATTCCTACCTTGGTTTATCATCACTCTTCCCTCACTTGTGCACTTCCACCGTGCTCTCGCTGCGCCTGGCTCTTGGATCCTAGGCTGCCACTCGAGGCAGGGGGGATTTATGAGGACATGCAAAGCATCCATCACTGGGAGCATTCAGCATCTTCCTGAGCTGTACACCTGTGGCTCTGCTCGAGAAATAAAGCATAATTCAGCCCTAAAGCTTGGCCATCCCTATTTAGAGACCCTCTTGCAGCACAAGCTGTGAGAGCAGAGTGCATGAATTATAAATACAGCGACAGGCAAAGTGATGGACTGTGGAATAACAGGATCGTGTTTAGATTGCAGATGCTGCCCCAGAATGTCTGCTAACATAAACGCCAAGAAACCTACACACAACTATTTGAATGTGTCTTCACGGGTCTGCTTCTACCACATAAATCTGTTCTGCTTTGCTGTACCTTTCTTCATGGCAAAATGGTGGGGAAAAGAGACTTTCTACTTTTTTTTTTCACCTCATCTGGTGGGGATGCAGCACTAGGTAAACATTCAATTCTGGCAGCATGACAAGAACTGGTGCAGCTGCTTTTATCATCCCTGTCTTTAACTCTTTGAGCAATTTTCTGGACAAATGTTAGCATTCCATCAGTCCTCCTCCTTTTATTTATTGATTGCAGGGATGTGAAGTAGCACATCTGGAAACCTGCTCACTGCCCAGGACTACTGTTTAAATAAACTACAGCCACCATCTCTTGATTGGGTTGGTCAGAATGGCACACTGCCACAAAAAAACAAAATCAAATTGTGATGTTTCTAATTAGAAGCTGTGTTCCTGTGTTTTGGGGTTTTTTAAATTTTATTTTCTTAAATAGTCTATCTACTGATTTAGATAAATAGTCCTGAAAGAAATGAATCAGTGAACTGGTTATTATATTTAGTTAGCTGTTCTTTGTGTACATCCCTGGCCTGGATGAAAAACAACCATATGTTTTTCCTTTAGAAAATGTTGGTCCCCGACTTATGCATTCTTTCCTTCAAGAATGTAGGAGGGCAACCAAGCAGAGAGGTTATATCCTTCTCAGGAATTCTCTTCTGAGCTAGGCTTTTGGTTCCCTTCAATCCTAAAATCAAATGAAAGATGACAGTGCAGTCATGTTGGTTTTTAACACATTTCAATATATTTCCCAACAACAAAAGGACAGCTGTATTTTCTAGGAATGTTGAGAAAGTTTCGAGACTCAGCATTGTGTGAGGTTTAAGTGGCTAGGCTTAAAGGCATTTGTACTCATCCTGTTTCCTTAGCAGACCTAACATGGAGTCTGCACTGTGAAAAGATGATGCTTGAAAAGAAAAAAATATCATTTTTAGAACAAATTTAGCTATTTTTAAATTTTGGTGCTGTCAGAACGAACAAGCAACTCACTCGTTTCAGCTGGAGATGTCCTGTTTGACAGGTTTTCTATGTCTAAATACACCCATTGCTGGGGCTTTGCTGGGCTAAATGAAGCTGATGTCTGCTCACCTTGGTGCTTAGCAGTTGACAAAAGGATTGTTCTCTTCTCTGGTCTTGTTTTATGGCACAGCTGTTTCAAAATGAATGTTGGGTTCTGTCCCAGCTCCATTTATTTCCTTGTATTCATGGTAGCTCTTCCCTGTGTCAGTGCTGTCTGCTCTAGTCTAGTTTTAGTGGTTCTCTATTTCACTGGCTGTAATTTTTTTCTCTTTTAATATCTGTGCTAAAACCATTGGTGCAGTAATTCTGTGTGATTTTTAAATTTATTTCTAAATGGCACCTTGAGAGAACTGAGATGGTGACACTCATCAATGAGTTCACAGTGTTCATGTTGTCTTTAGCACTTTGACATTTTTCTCTAGAAGTCCAAAGCTCCAGAAGCTGTGTTTGTGGCAGGCAGTCTGATGTCCCCTGGGGAGTGATTGGCAAGGAGGAGAGCATCTCAGTGTCTATAGGATGTGACACCTTTCCTCCCCAAAGAAGAGGAGGGCTTTAGCCCAACCCCTCAGAGAACAATACAGCCCCCAAATTCCATTTGAGACATTTAGTCCTCCTTTTGGACTTAAAACTTCTTTATTAGGTCACTAATATCTACACAGTCCAGTGAGAGTCTCTGGGCTGAATCCAAGCATGTAAGTTCCTCTGGGGTGGGGTGCAGGGGGAACTGATATTCAGGTTGACAGAGGGCTCAGGCTGGCCAGCTCAAGCTGAAATATCTGTAAAAACAATGAAAGAATTTCACTCAGATTGAAATAATGCATAGCACTTCATTTTCAAACTAGTTTTGGGGAGAAAAACAGGTATATCTCTTAAAAAAAAATTCAGGTTCATTTATTTAAACTGGAAAGCAAGCTAGAATAATGCTTAATATTTAAACATTTTCAAGTCAGAAGGAATTGTCTGTTTTTCAGTTTTCAAGCCATTACACTTCCTCCTTTACCTCTTCATTCATTCATCTTGCTCTGATTAGTTTGGAACTTCTGCATGAAACTTAATTTTAAATTGTTCTGCTTACATCACTTACCTGTGAAATTGTATTTCATATCTGCTAATGAGATCTCTGAATGTGATCTGTTTTGCAGAAGAGTAATTGTTGAGCAGTTTATCAGCCTTTGAGAAATACTAAGATTTTTCCAGCCTCGGTGATCTTAACCCATTTTTTAAATTAAACATTACACCTTATAAATTGTAAGTCTGCTAGCTCAGTCTTCAAATACAAAAGTACAATTTCAGGAAGCTTTAATTGCAAGGATAAAGCAAGTAAAACATGCACATATGGCCTGAACACTTATCCTGCTGGTTAATCTTCTCTATTTATGCAGGGTATTTTTCAGGCGTAATTCAAAAATCATGCATTACAGGAATTTCGCTGTGGGATATTCAGGAATCACAAGCCATCAAAAATTGCCTTAGTCAGCAGTCCCTGCAGGAACCTGTTTTTTCTGTTTACAGCAATAACTTAGAACAAGGAGGAGCAATTTGGTGGTTTTAAGAAAATGTATTTTTTAATGGCTCTGCCTTTCTTCTGAGCTGCAGTTCCACTTTCTTTCAATCTCACTTCTGTCACCAGAGCCCTGGGGTGGGGCACATGGCCATGCCCACTCTTCCAGCACCACTTGCTTTTTGCATGCAATGGGACATCATGAAATGGTTTGGGATGGAAGGGACCTTAAATCTCGTCAGATTCTGCTGCCACAGTCAGGAGCACCTTCCTTTAGACCAGATCACTCCAAGCCCCATCCAAACTGGCCTGGGACCCTTCCAGGGATGGGGCACCCACAACTTCCCTGGGCAAGCTGTGCCAGGGCCCTGCCACCCTCACAGGGAACGATTTCTTCCTTGCACCTTTACAACCTGTCATATGCCATGATTTTATGATCATTAAGTTCAGCATTTTCCTTAATTGTTCTTGTTTTGAAGCATTTGGTAGAAGGCAACGTCTTTGCAAATGAATGCATTTCTGTGCAATATGTATGTGTGAGATTGTTGAACATCTTGAAGCTGTGCTAAATATATATTATACTTTTTCTTCATTGCATGTGTTTTGTTCTCAGTCTGTATCTGTAACAGTGCTCCAGCATTTTTTTTTTTTTTTAACCTCTCTGAGTTAACAGCTGCAGGAAGTTGCTCCTGATCAGAGGAAGAGAGCAGGGATAGGGAAATGTGTACATACACCAGAGGCCTTAAAATTTCCTCTCTGTGTGCCTGCAAGTCCTGTTCTTTCAACAGCATGTTAAATCTGTTGTCATGTGGTGCTGCCCCTGTCCTGAAACTCCAAAGCTTGATGAATTCGTAGCATGCAGTCAGTCAGGAATTATGGTGTGCAAATTTAAAAACCAGGTGAGAGATGCCATTGTGCATCACTGTTTTGGGGCAAAGTTTTCTTTTGCACTCTCAAAACAGGTGTGAGTGTCTGTGTTCGTGCACATGCACCAGCCTAAGGGTGGCTGGACATGGTGTTGCTTGAACAAGGTTGGACTCTGGTCTAGTGATTAATTAATTAATTAATTAATTAATTTTATTATTTTATTTTCACTTTTTTTATGCTCTCAAATTTGGTTCAGTTTGCTCCCGGATTGTTTAGGCTGTTAGATGGGGGATGGTATTGACTTTTCTGACACCTGATGTCATACAGAAAGTCCCTGTTGTTTGGTTTTTTAAAATTATTTTTAGATAATCCTTGCAAAAGTAAAGATCTGTCCCAATTATCAATCTATTCCTGTGGTTTTTGAAGGTCAAGTTCTGTTGAATCAGCTTTGGGATCAGCTACTACTTCATACCTAATTATGAGATGAACTGAAATTCGGCACACTCAGAAATTTTGGAAATCTGAGTTTCCTCCATGGTCTCTTTCAGTCACCCGCTGAACTGATTGAGATACGGATTGCTTCTAACTTTTAAAATATCTTTCATTAGCCACTTCTTTCAGCTTTTGTCTCAGAATAATCTAAGTTCATCAGTTTTTTTAAGACTTAGCATGACAGCCTGTGGTGAAAAATTGAGTAAGAAGAAAACAAAGCACAGTCAACATAACCAGCCAGGACAAATACTTGTGGTGCAATCTTGTGAAAAGGACTACTTTTTCTCATTTCACAGACACAGTTTCTTCTGTGTTCTTGGAAAATTAGTTAAAGTTATCCATGTTCCAAATCAAGCTTGGTGTGCACTAGAAATGCAGAGTGTAATACCGGCTATTTCACTTAATATAGCTCTGTGTTTATTTTAAAACTCACCAGTTGAGTGAGGCTCAGCACACTCCGTCTGCATTTAAATGCATTTAGAAAGATTGGCCACTTTATTGTGAGAAAGGCCTTGTTTATTTGAATGAAAAAGTTAATTCTCTGTGATAACACATACAACTCCTAGTCCTGGGGCTCATTCACTGAGTGTTAGACCGGAGAAGTGAAATCCACTTTGTTGCAAAGCAACACATTTCACTGAGGCAAAAATTCCATTTCTGTTAAATCGCTTTCCAATTTTCAGGATAATGATGTGTTTAATTTAGCACAAAACATGGTGAACTGCCTGCAGGATGAGTCTTGATTAGTCATTTAGATTAATTTAATTTAATTTTAATCCTGGTTTTTTTTTTTTTCATTTTAGTGAAATTTATCTGTGGGTTTTTGCTTAAGTTTATTGTTCGTTTTCCTAGCATGTGATTGTGATATTTTAATGCTGGCAAAAACTTCTGAGTTCCTGGTTTCTGAAAGGAATGATGGTTTTACTATCTGCTGTGCTAAGCATGGTGCAGACAGGACCTAGAAACCATTAAGGCTTCAAACAATATGTGGATGGTGTGCTGGACACATTCTCCTATTTCTAATTTTTGCCGTGAGCCAAACAGCACCACACAGCCGAGATAATTTCCAATAGCATCATCTTTTCCTGAGCTTTCTTGAAGAGCCTAAATGGCTTTGCAAGTTTCCTTTCGTGGCTTTTTCTTGCTGCTCCTGAGTGCTGTGATCGTTCCCCAGTCACCCAGATGGGGTGAGGAGAGCTGGACAAGTACCAGAGCAGACACTGCCATGTGCTGGGGATTCCAGGGAGCCCAAATAGTTCATCTTCCCCATTCCCCACAACAACGGACATGGTGCTCCTTTCTTCCAGCAGGGCTGGAAGACCAAGGCAAAAGTGAAAACAGACTTTAGGAACATCCCTCGTGCTGACTTTGTCTTTGAAGCATCAGGGCAAAGTGTGGCTTGTGATGAGCTCATCCAGAATGGTGTATTGACCTCTCTTTGCTGGTTGTCCAGCATTTGAAAATAGAGATTGTCAGGTTAAATGGTATTTCTCCTCACTGTTAACTTCCTTCATTTCTTTTCCTTTCTTCTACTTGAATTGCTGCACAGAACCAATGTTTTTCATCTCGCCTCTCCTGGGCAGAGAGGGGAAAAAATTGAGAGCGCTTGTTGCAAATCTTAAGGTAAAAAAAATTGTAAATACCATCATATTTTTTGTGGTGGCCAGACTCAAGCAAGCCTGGGTGAATGGAGCAGAAAACCTGCTCATGGTTCTTCTCCAGTCCCATCTGGCTGGGACAAGAGACATCCAGTGCCATGGTGCTGCCTGACCCACATTCCCCACGGCTGTTTGTTCAGGACACGCTTCCCCAGTGTCCCATGGAGAGAGGGGAGCCAGCCCAAGCTGGCCTCTCGTAACCTCTCTCTGTAACTTTCCCTCCACCACAGCCTCCCAGGAGCAGGCTCCCAAGCTCTGCTCCTTCTCTTCATCCCCAGACACATGTTTACTTGCAGATGTAAGCAAAAAAAAAGCTGAAACTTTTGGAAGAAGATCCGTGGGAAGCAATTTTCCCCCTGAACTCAGCGTTACTACTTTGACACTCTCCCAGGTTAATCTCTGTTTCAGCAATGACATGTGTGGACGTTTGTGGGACTGTCTGCTTAGTGTATATGTACAGCTGCCACCTAGAAAATAAACTGTGCAGTTCACAGACCTCAGTGCACAGATGGGAAACGCACAGTTATAATGACAATAATATATTAATGGCACCATCTTATAAATTTTAAAGATTTGATACTCACTGAACAGGAAGAGCCAATTCAATCTCTCCCATATAGGCAATTTTATGTTCTTTCATTATTCATCATTTGGTTCCTTCACTCCATCGTTCTAGAAAACTTTTTTTTCCAACATGGATATTCTAAGACTTTGTGAGACACAGTATTTTGGGATTTGGAAAAAAAAAACCCTACTAGTTGTATAACACTGGAGAAATGCTCTAAATGAGGAGTGTCTGACAAAGAAATACGTGCTACTTCTGCTGAAAAGTAGTTCAGGCTATCATGAAAAATCATAGAAATTTTTAATGCAGGCTCACTAAGGGAAGAGTGTGTATTTCTTTGTGGCTTTAGCCCTCAGGGCTGTTTTTAAAAGTACTCAGAGGCTTGTGTGGCTGTGTACAGCAATTTTAGATAGGTTGTAACATGTCTGGTTTATTAAGAATGGTTTGGGGTCATCTTGTGTGTTTGGCTAATATTGCAGCATTCACACTACATTTCCTACACTTATTCATGCAAAATATCAAGAGCAGTTTGAATGGAATAGGGCTGATGCTCTACCATAATAAGAATTAACTGACTTGGGGAAGATCTGCTATTGAGGCAAAACTAAGAAATCTGGGAACTCAGCCTGACTGTGGAAACTACTTCTCTCACCACAAATACGACATGTACATTTTATGAAACCTGCTTATTACCAAGGGCCAAATTCTGTGGTCCTTATGCAAGCACAGCTTTCGCTGGAAGTTCACTGAGGATGGTAGAATTTGGCCCCGAGCTATTTCTTTTCCATATGAAATTACTTCATTTGTAATTTCCTCTTCTTATATTTCTCAGTAACTGCAGAAATGTGAGCTAGTCATTTAATTTCAACCGAGTAAAAGTTTTGAGGACTCTCTGTGAAATTGCAACTTTGTCTTTCAGTGTAATAGAATAAAGGAGTGAATTTGTGGACGTGATATTTTACTTGGAGGGCAAAAAAACCCCATATCTGGATAACTCCACAGACAGGAAACCAATGTAAATACGTGAGTTTTTCCATCCAAGTAAGATGAGAAAGGTTTGGGGTTTAGAACCGAGGAGCAGTGACTTGGGATGTTACAAACAGCCGAATTAATGTGGGACTTCTGGGATGCCTCTGTGAGCACTCTGCAGCCACGAGCTGACGCTGATGTCTGGGTTGCTTACATTACCCCAGCTAATTTGGTTGCTGTGGTGCTTGGCTGGCTAACCCTAACCCTGGGGCTGACACAAATGAACCCGTACCACACTGCACGGTGCCTCCTGGATACCTCAGGGAGGAAGGGGAATTGGAGAATAAGGGATTGGGGAACCAGGAAAAGGTTGGGATCTAAAGGCGCTGCCACCTCTGTTCATTTCTGTGACTGAACCCACAGCTGAATTTTCTGGCTTTGGCTTTGTCTTAGCCAATGCATTTGAAACAGCGAGTTTCAGGTTTTAGCTGTGAGTTAGCTTTCTTTTCCGGGCTGAACTGCATTACTGATGCTCTTTGAATGTGACTTGCCCAAGATTAATTTCTGAATTATATATAAATTGTTTAATCAGCTGCGAAACTTTACAACTTTCAACCTTTCATTTCATTAGCTGCGAGATGAATGTCAATAAAATGCGTTTGGAAGGCCGGAGCTTGATGACACACGCAGCAAACGCCGCTGAGGACTCTCTCTCGTTTAATGCAGTAATAATAAACACTTCACAGGCAATATTTCAGCAATCAAGAGCACTTTTGCAGCCTTTTCTATCTATATGTGTTTGGCTAAATGACAAAATCGTGAGGTAAAAATAAAAAAGGCTAAAAAATGAGTCAGACTTATTGCCTTAATGTAACCTTCCTGGCTGAAAGTGTATTAATTGGCAGGGTGAATTACCTCAGACTAGAGCAGAGAAAGGCCTCTATTGTGTGATGTGAAACCTATACTCCTTGGCTTGCCTGTTCTTTCCTCGGTGTTATGATCCTTCCCCTCTGATCAGCAGCCTCCAGACCCAGCTTTGTGAGATTTATAACACCTCTCAATTGGAAGCTCTGTCATTCAGCCCATTTGGGCATTAAACCACATTACTGCAAAGCATTCTGTGGTGAAAAACCCTCCCTGCATCGCTTCTTCAGCCTTCAAGGGTTAACATGCGGGAGAGCGGGTTGTTATTTCTCCTTTTATGTAAGAGCTTTGTGTTTGAGCCCTTTGCCAGGAGCCCTGAGGGTGAGCCCCAGCACTAACCTTGGGTAGCAGTGACCCAATCATCTGCCGGGCTGGAAGGGCTGGGGCGGTCACACGGGGCAGCCTGCGTTCCATCAAGTGACAGCTCCGTGCA
The DNA here is from genome assembly GCA_013186435.1 of Turdus rufiventris. Classification (NCBI taxonomy): domain Eukaryota; kingdom Metazoa; phylum Chordata; class Aves; order Passeriformes; family Turdidae; genus Turdus; species Turdus rufiventris. Next base: position 266,605 of record PYHW01010827.1, on the reverse strand, counting down.
ATTTCCAAGGACTCCACCGCTCTCTGGCCCAGAGCAGTTCATTATCCTCGCTTTTCTTCCAGTCCAGCAAGTGCTGAATTGTTGTATCTGAGATGGGAGGGGAAAGCAGTGCAGTCGTGGGTAAAACAGGCATGGTCATCATCTGTCTTTTAAATAAACTTAAGTGTTTTATCTGCTATCACTTTTTTCCTTCTCCTTCCTATGTATTCAAAGAAAGGAACGATGCCTTTTTTACCAGGGCAAGAATTTGGTTAGCAGAAGATGTCTTGCTGATTATTGGCTGAAAAGAAGTGTAATGAATGGACTGACAAAACTAACATGAACTTGTAAAAGTCTTCATTGTCTTTTTTTGGATTTGACAAAGGAAGAGGACAAATACTGAGAGATTGCACATGAATAAACATGCTATTTCGTGCTTGTTACTGCTCATCAGAGTTAAGTTTAGAACAACAAGGAGGATGAAAGCCCTGGGTTAAATAAGTTCAGTCTGATTTCCCGTAAGTCAGTATCCCCTTGGAGCGAGCATTATTTGCTGCTATAGATGGTTGCTTCTATGGACAGAGTGAGTCTGGATAGGGCTGGAGACTCATTGCAACCTTCTCAGCCGCTGCCAGAAGGTCTCCCCAGGTCAGGGGTGCGACCAGCAGTGGAAAAGCCATGTGGAAAGCTGGGGTTTGCCACTGTTCCCACTCTATTTGTTCTGCGGATGAATAAATTGAGGGCTGGAGTCTTCACGTCTGTCAGCATGCCACCTTTGAAGGTCTTCTTGCAGAGGAATAGGAAAGTCAACCACATCTTCAAATTGGTCCTAATTGTTACAGGAAGGCTTTCTGAGCTGTTCCAAGACCATCTTTTTCCACTGAGCTTGTATTACAAAATATTTCTGGAATTAGATGGAGCAAGAAAAATAATAATTTTTTTTTTTTGGTCTTTCACAACTTGTACTTTATGTCAAGATGACTTTGAAGCAAACCTGACCCTGTCCTCTGTGTCAAGCTGGCTTTCTTGCTCTGCGAGCTGTGACATGCTCAAGCGCTGGGCTCTAAATCGGGGCTGGCAGACCTCTGATGAGCATGCTGGTGTTTGTAACCTCTAGCACTTTGTATCCCCCCTTTCCCTCAGGATCTCCTGCCCTCACTGGCACTGGAACCATCGCTGTCACAGTGGATGATGTCAATGACAACGTCCCCACATTTGCCTTTAACATGTATTTGGCCACTGTTCCGGAGGATGCTCCCACGGGGACGGATATTTTGCTCGTGAACTCCTCGGATGCTGATGCTTCTACAAATGCTGTTATTAGGTAGGTCCATTGCTGTTGACACTGCCTCATGTCTTGCCTGAAGATTTCCTTTTCCCCAGTGTCCATCACCAGCGTGCCTTAGAGCTGTGAGACAAAATAGAACAGCTTTATGTGTGCAACTAAATTACTTGGGCAAATCTGTCTTTTTGTTGCTTATAGGCTTTTAGAGTTGTTTTGAGGACAAACAGAGTTGTGGAGTTATTTTATTTTTTTACTGAGTGAAAAGCAAACCAGTTTAATTTGTACCTGCACCCACTACCTGCCTTGCTGCTGCATTCACACCTTTTCATGTAGTGAGCAATTTTCACTGAAAGCAAATGTGCTCCTTGAGTAAAGCTTTGGTCAATTACTGTCTCCTGTTTAGCATGAAGATTACCCAAAGTAAGACATAATGCTTGTGCCACTCATAAAACCAGTAAAAAGTTGGAGTTTGGCATTTTTGGACTACATGCCAAAGGGTTTGCAGGGCTCAGTTGATGGAACTTAACTGGGCACTGAACCCTGGCCATTCCCAGTGTCACAGACAAGAGTAATGAAGATGCTGAGTGGCAGAGACAAACTGAACATTATCCACTGAGGACACATACACTGTGAATGGAATGCAAAGCAAATCTGTGATAATTCTTAATCTGACCACATTTAATTATTGTGGCTGAAAGCATCACTGTTTCCAAACTCACAAAGCAGGATATAAAAATAGCTTCCTTATTTACCTTTGTTAGTTCAACTCAGTTCCTTCTTCGGAGAGCATAAGAATACCACAGTGTCACTTTTTTTTTAAATGAAGTAAAATAAAACAGAACTATGTTATGGCAAAGCAATGTCTATAAAATACTGAAATATTTTCTTTCCACCTAGCTACAAGCCAAAAATAGAAGCTTGACATTTAGACATCTTTAGATAGTTGAAAATCATCCAAAATTACCATTTATTAAATTGTGAAACAGTGAAGGTTTTAATTCGGTTCACTCATAGTCTAAGAAACTATTTCTGGCAAGCTCCTTTATTAAAAAAGAATTCCATGCAAAGCATGAATGACTGTACCGATTACATCCCATAATCAGAAATTATCAGAGTGCTCTTGGATTTCTTTAGTGTGGTTAAATTGCTTTAATATCTCTGCCATTAGTCTTTGTCATTCACTCAGTACCTCATCATAGAATTAGTTGATAAAAAATATTTTCCCCTTCATAAGTAGTTATTAAAACATTGTTTTCAGGTTTTGTTTTACACTCTGTAGGCTCAGGAAGAGACTTTGTTTTTCTTGGACAGAACTTGTCCAGATTCAGCATTTAAAGTAGATCTTAAAGTATGACTGGTATTACAAAACTGGTGAAAGCCAGAAAGAGCAGAACATGTGCAGTCATCTTGTCAGAGGTGCTGAGCACTCAGAAACTCCTTTTCAGTCTTGGTAGAGTCTGTTCAAAATTAAACCTTTGGTTTCCAGAAGGGGTATTTAAAATCCTTGGCTAACATTCTCATGTAAAGTCAAAAAATGTGCTGTGTTTCAAAAGAAGTGTTTAATCTTCTACAAAACTGCCACCTGTCTGTACATGCCAACTCTGCTTCTCTTGTTTCTGGTGATAACCTGTGAAGCCATTAAAGGAGGTGATGGGGTTGTAAATGGCAATGCACACTTGAGCAGTCCTGTTAAAGACAGCAGAAATAAGAGTCAAAAGGCCAAATTTTAAGTGTTTGGATCAAATTCCTTTTACGCCCCTTGCCACCATTAGAGTTTCAATGAGGTTTTGGTTTTGGTTTTGTTTAGGTTTTTTTTGGTTGAGTTTGGATTTTTTGCAGTTATGTTGAGACAATTGTACACTGTCCAGTTGGTTTACATGCAGATATAATTCAGAATATCTATGACAAATGTATAATGTCTTTATTATTTCCTTAAAAAAAAAATTCATGGATTCTTTCCAGTACTAACATTTGAGCCACTACATATATGTGGAAACACAGAAGAGAAAGTTTCTGTCTCTGCAATACCACACTCAGGGTTAAATCACTGCAAATCACAGATGAAATGTGCCTGGTGCTGCTGTTTAGGGAGATTTAAGTGGTGCTTTAGGCTCTGTGCACATTCTTTCTATTCTAGGTGCACATTGCTATGGCTGGAGAATAATTGCATATGGCCATCACATTATATCATAATTAAGCAATTAAAGTGTGCTCGTGGCATTGTGTAGAGATTAATGACTGAGCAGGAGAAGTTGCCATAGCGTATTACACAGGCTGGCTCTCAACCCTCTCAGTGCAGCTTCTGGGCTGTGTTATTGCTGCTGTCAGAACCTGTTCTGGTCTTAAAGAGGTGAAGATAGGAATATTAGTCTCTTTCATTAAAGCCACTTTAATCCTTCATAGAATCATTCCTCAGAAAAGCTGACACTGTGCTCTAGCAGAGGAGCAATGCCAACCACAGCTGTGTTAGGTTATGATACTGAGTATGAGAATTGTTCATTTTTTGTTTCCATTGTTTTCTCAAAAATCCATTATCTGAATTATTAAAAAAGGTAATATTAACCAAGCATCTTTAAAAATACATCTTTGAGATTCATTCTGTATGAACACAAGCTAGATAAGCATTCCAAGAGAAAGGACAGACCTGGTGTGGTAGGAAGCCAGAGGTAGCCCCTACAGCGTGCCTGCAGTGAGCACACAGTCAGTTCTTATCAGATCACACAGGGATGTGTGCACACACACATGCACCCACTGAGGATCAAACTCTGGTCCCAATTAGCCTCTGTTAACAGAGCTCTGTGGTTACTAATTTGCTATGAATTACTGTAAATTAACATTGAAATCTTGAATAGCAAAACGGAGTATAAGGAAACAATGCGGATATTAAATGTTCATTTTATTTTGTAGAACTGTCATGGTTTTATTTCAAAAAGCAGTACTTTTTCTAATTACATTCAGCAGGTTCAGTGAAGAGGTTCATCAGCCTTTTGGAGTAACAGTTAAGGCATTAGCCCAGGGAAATCAGCACTAAAGGATGCTTCCAGTAGGCAGTTTTGAGAGTATGTCCAATGGCGTCTTCAAATATCCAAAGGCTTAAGTCAGCTCATGTATTAGAAATCTGTGTTAAACAGCTGTGGAAATCCCTGGAAATGTCATTTATGACAGGCCTTGAACTTTGAAAAAGTGAAACAGTGAAGGCAGATGGAGAGTCAGAAGAAAATCTGACTGTATTGATACCCATCAGCATGGTGGTCAGAAGAGTGTAGACAATGGTTATTCTGCCTTTTGAGATACTGATCCAATCTTTCTTCCTTGGTTTTCCTCTCCGAACAGCTACAGGCTCATGGGTGGTAATTCACAATTCACCATCAACCCTTCTACGGGGCAGATCATCACCAGCGCCCTGCTGGACCGAGAGGAGAGGGAGAACTACACCCTGGTGGTGGTGGCCAGCGATGGGGGCTCCCCCAGGGCCCTCTCCAGCTCCACCAGCGTGCTCGTGTCCGTGGCCGACGTCAACGACAACCCACCCAAATTCCAGCACCACCCCTACGTCACCCACGTCCCCTCGCCCACCGCCGCAGGTAACCTGCTCACTGGGAAAAGCACTCCCACAAACACAGAGTCATGGAGTGCTTTGGGTTGGAAGGGACTTTAGAGATCATCTAGCAGCAACCCACCTGCCTTTAGTCTTCCACTAAATCAAATCCCATCTCAACCTGGCCATGAACTCTTCAGGGATGGGCATTCACAGCTTCTCTGGGCAATGTCTCAGTGAAATGCAAACCAGAAATGTTTCTGAGATGTTCCTCTGCAGCTGTTTTCCTGGTATTATCTTTGTGCTGCGTGGGAATGAGGAATAACAAACCTTAATTTGCCATCCACGATTTAGCAGGTTTTTTCTATCGTGTTCCTCCCTTCCAAATTCAATTATGTTCTGTAGTTACATAATGTAGATGTACTGTAAATGATCTCCCACTCAAAAAAGTTATTGTTTTGCCAGGGTTAGGAAGACAATGGCCTGTTTTTATTTCTGAAAGTCTCCTCTGAGCAATTCCTAAACAGGATTTTGATAACCTCTTCCAAAAATGCCATGCCTATGTCAAATGTTAATTATGTTGCCTTTCCTTGAGCCAAGTGATGAGGTAAAATAAAATAAAAGTAATCAAGCAGCAATCTTGCTTTTGTGGAGCCTACACCCAAATTAAAGTTACTTCACTCAACACCGGAGTTAATTCCTGGTTCAGTCCATGTTCAGATATATGATGCCTACAGAGAGGATTCCATGACAAATGGTTTACAAAACAAATTTTCTTTTAACAGAAAATTAAATCTTATTTCCATGTCTTAGATTTTGTCTCTTAATTTTAAACAATTGCAAATACTTTTCCTTTTTATGGAAGAATGAATTTGTTTACAATTCTTCTCCGTTTCCAGAGCAACGTTATGAAATTGTTTTATTATTAAATTGGTGAAACTTCATGTAATCTGACTAATGCCTTTGTCTGGTTGATTTTGGGATGTTTCTTTAACTTCTTTTCTTGAGGAGTAGAGGAGTACACATAGGTTGACCTGATGTTTTCTGGCAATATCTTTTGGGTGCTTTTTGTATGAAATCTCTTAAAACTAGAAACCTGAGCTATGTTTACTCTGTTTTTAGCTTAGCAAAAACCTGGGGATGTATCCACTTTCTTATTTACAACTTTCTTTTCTTTTCAGTATTTTTAAATCGAATTTAAAAAGGGGAACTAGTAATAAAATTAATAGTATAATTTGAATCACTGAAGCACAAAAATCTTCATTTTTTCCTGTCCCATTTCTCACAGGGGTTTGAATATTGTTCTTGTCTAAATACTCCTGGCCCTGGAGTTCAAATCACTGCACATGACAAATAGTGACATGAAGTACAGTTTTAAGGGATGCTGTCAAAGTCATTCCTGCTTGTAAATGATTTTCCCTTAAGAGGTTGAAAACAGCATGAATTTTATACAATCCTGGGTATTTTCTAAACTTCAGTAGCAGTAAAACATCAACAGTGTTCTGCAAATTGGTTGGACAGTGTCAAATTTGAAGGACGTGCCGTGCATTGGATCTGTAAAGTCTGGTGAGGAAGAACTCCCTGGGTTTTTCTTGCAAGTGACCAAATGTAGAGGATAATGCAAATGGTGCCCATACAGCCAAGCTTACTGTGAAGCATAAATTCCAAAGACCTGAAAATTCTGAGTGCAATCATAGTGTTGTACTAGTGTGCAGTAGTTTTGCATTTCTGTTTTATCAGCGTCCTTTTAAAAATTCAGTCCTTGGAATGCTCTTAAAAATTAGAAGTAAGGGGCTAGTGGGGAGAAAGGAGCAGCACCTGGGGAATAGGAAGAGCAGGGATTGCACAGGACAGTGGTGTAGGGTAAATGTCCGTGGATGCTGCCTATTCACTTATGTAACCTTGAATTCCAGGATGGTGTTTTTTGGTGGAGAAATAGGCTAAGAGTAATTTTAAAAATCAAAATAGCATTCAGTCTTACTGGGTTTATGGTTTTTATTGTGTGGATGTTCTAGAAGCAGGATGATGGACCTCCAAAAGGCTGCAGGTCTGTTTCCCAGTTACTGAGATCTCTCTGAATGCAGTGTCCTGTTTTTCAACTCAACATTTTTGGCTACGTGCATGTTTTGTGGACCCACAGGCTCACCAGCCCTTGCTAAAGTCACTTTTTTGTGAAAGAAGCAGCTGATGTTCAGGGCAGTGTGAGGAAGAGCATGCCGCTCCGGGATGTGCTTCCAGGTGAAAGGCTGGCATCATGTTTCTCACAGTCATTGAAGGACTGACCAAGCTTTGTTCTCCATTTCAGGCTCATTCGTGTTTGCTGTCACTGTCACCGACGCCGATGCCGGCTCTAATGCTGAGCTCCATTATTCCCTCGTGGGGAAGAACTCTGAGAAATTCCACATTGATCCAGCAAGGGGGGCAATCCTGGCTGCAAAACCACTGTCGGGAGAGTCCGAAGTCACCATTTCTGTTCACGTGAGGGACGGCGGCCAGTACCCCAAGACAGACTCTACCACTGTCACCGTGAGGTTTGTGGACAAAGCCGAGTTTCCTCGTGTTCAGGCAGAGCAGGAGACCTTCACATTCCCTGAAAACCAAGCAGTTGGGACACTTGTCACCACCGTCTCTGGGTCTTCAGCCAGAGGAGGCTCCTTGTCCTACTACATCGCAAGCGGTAACCTGGGCAGCACCTTCCTGGTGGACCAGGTGACAGGACAGCTTTCTGTAGGGCGGGCTTTGGATTTTGAAGCTGTACAGAAATACGTGGTGTGGGTTGAGGCCAGAGACACGGGCTTCCCCCCCTTCTCCTCATACAAGAAACTGGAAGTGTCAGTGCTTGATGTCAATGATAACGTGCCGGAGTTTGAGCAGGATCCCTTCATTGCAGAAATAGCAGAGAACCTGTCCCCACGGAAGATACTGACAGTGGCTGCTGTCGACAGAGACAGTGGTCTAAATGGGCAGCTAAACTATGAAATAATTGAGGGCAACACCGAAAACAGTTTCAGTATCAATCGAGCCACTGGGGAGATCAGAAGTGTCCGGCCCTTGGACAGGGAGAAAATGTCTCAGTACACACTAACCATAAAAGCTTCAGATAAAGGCATTCCGCTCCAGAGCACGACTGTCAAAGTTATCATTAATATTTTAGATGAAAATGACAATGCTCCGAGGTTTTCACAGATATTCAGTGCTTCTGTGCCTGAAAACGCACCTCTGGGTTTTACAGTAGCACGAGTCACCACATCAGATGAGGACATTGGGGTGAATGCAGTCAGCAGGTACTCCATAAGGGATACGAGTCTCCCATTCACCATAAATCCCAGCACTGGGGACATCACCATCAGCAGACCCCTGAACAGGGAGGACACTGATCGCTACAGAATCAGGGTCTCTGCGCATGACTCAGGGTGGACCGTGAGCACGGATGTCACCATATTTGTCACAGACATCAATGACAATGCCCCACGATTTACAAAACCATCCTATTACCTGGAGTGCCCCGAGCTTCCTGGGATTGGGCTAAAGGTCACCCAGGTTTCAGCCACCGATCCGGATGAAGGCTCCAATGGTCAAGTCTTCTACTTCATAAAATCCCAGTCCGAGTTCTTCCGCATTAATGCAACCACGGGAGAGATTTTCAACAAGCAGTACTTAAGGTACCAAAACTCCAGCGGTTCCAGCAATGTCAACATCAACAGGCACAGCTTCATCGTGACATCGTCAGACAGGGGCAGTCCCCCGTTAGTGAGTGAGACCACCGTCACCATAAACGTAGTGGACAGCAATGACAACGCACCGCTCTTCCTTGCTCCCAAATATTTCACTCCTGTTACTAAGAACGTCAGGGTTGGCACAAATCTAATTAAAGTTACTGCAGTGGATGACAAGGACTTTGGCTTGAACTCTGAAGTGGAGTACTTCATCTCTGATGAGAGCAAAACTAATAAATTCAGACTGGACAGGAGTACAGGCTGGATTTCTGTGTCATCTTCACTAATGGCTGATTTGAACAAAAACTTCCTGTTTAAAGTGAAAGCCAAGGACAAGGGTAATCCCCCACTCTCATCAGAGGTAACTGTTGAAATAGTAGTGACAGAAGAAAATTACCATACACCAGAGTTTTCCCAGAGCCGCATGAGTGTTACTATCCCGGAGAGCCACTCTGTTGGAACAGTGGTCAGGACAGTTTCAGCACGAGACAGAGACGCGGCTATGAACGGCTTGATTAGATACAACATTTCCTCTGGAAATGAAGCTGGAGTCTTTGCTATTAACACGACCACTGGTACACTGACGCTGGCCAAACCACTTGATTTTGAGTTGCACCAAAAGCACGAGCTGGTTGTTACTGCCACGGATGGAGGATGGGTGTCCCGAACAGGCTACTGCAGTGTCACTGTGAACGTCATTGATGTCAATGATAACTCCCCAGCGTTCAGCCCTGAGGAGTACTTCCCCACCGTGCTAGAAAATGCGCCCAGTGGTACAACTGTCATTTGTTTAAATGCCACTGATGCTGACTCTGGGTCTAACGCTGTGATTGCGTATGCCATTCAGTCCTCAGACAGCGACCTCTTTGTCATTGATCCCAACACGGGGACCATCACCACCCAGGGATTTTTGGATTATGAAACGAAGCAGAGTTACCATTTAACAGTAAAGGCTTTTAATGTTCCAGATGAAGAGAGGTGCAGCTTTGCTACCGTCAACATCCACTTACAAGGAACAAATGAATATGTGCCCCGTTTTGTGTCCAAGCTTTATTATTTTGAGGTTTCCGAGGCAGCCCCCAAAGGTACTGTTGTAGGTGAAGTTTTTGCAAGTGATCGTGACATGGGAATTGATGGAGAAGTCCATTACCTCATCTTTGGCAACAGCAGAAAGAAGGGCTTCCAGATAGATGAGAAAAGTGGTCAGATCTACGTTTCAGGACCTCTTGACAGAGAAAAAGAAGAACGAATCTCTTTGAAAGTCCTTGCGAAAAATCTGGGGAGCATTCGTGGTGCAGATATAGACGAAGTAACTGTTAATATCACAATCCTGGATGCCAACGATCCTCCTGTTTTTACCTTGGGAACCTACAACATACAGATCAGCGAGGGTGTCCCTCCAGGCACCCACGTCACGTTCGTCAGCGCCTTCGATTCAGATTCTGTCCCCAGCTGGAGCAGGTTTTCCTATTTCATCGGGTCTGGCAACGAGAACAGCGCCTTTTCCATCAACCCACAGACAGGGCAGGTGACGGTCACTGCGGAGCTGGACCGAGAAACGCTGCCCATCTACAACCTGTCTGTGCTGGCCATCGATTCAGGAACGCCATCTGCCACAGGCAGTGCCTCTCTGCTGGTGACTTTGGAGGATATCAATGACAACGGCCCTACCTTGTCCACCAGGCAGGGAGAAGTCCTGGAGAACAACCGCGCAGGAACTCTGGTGATGACACTTCAGTCGACGGATCCTGATCTCCCTCCCAACCAAGGTCCTTTCACGTATTACTTGCTGAGCACTGGCCCTGCCACCAGCTACTTCAGCCTCAGCACCGCTGGAGTCCTGACAACGACGAGGGAGATCGACAGGGAGCAAATCAGTGATTTCTACCTCTCAGTGATTACAAGGGACTCTGGTGTTCCTCAGATGTCTTCCACAGGAACTGTGCAGATCAAGGTAATAGACCAAAACGACAACCCGTCTCAGCCCAGAACGGTAGAAATCTTTGTTCATTATTATGGCAACCTCTTCCCAGGTGGAATTTTGGGCAACGTAAAGCCTCAGGATCCAGACGTGCTAGACAGCTTCCAGTGCTCCCTCACCTCAGGAGTCACCAGCCTGTTCAGCATTCCGGGGGGCACCTGCGAGCTGCACTCGCAGGCCAGGTCCACGGACGGCGCATTTGAGCTGGCGGTACTCAGCAGCGACGGGCTGCATGACGCCGTCACCAGCAGCGTCCGCGTCTTCTTCGCGGCCTTCAGCAACGCCACCATCGACAGCAGCGTCCTGCTGCGCCTGAGCGCCCATGGCGTGCGGGACTTCCTCACCAACCACTACCTGCACTTCCTGCGCATCGCCAGCTCCCAGCTGACGGGGCTGGGCACGGCCGTGCAGCTCTACGGCCTGCACGAGGACGGCAACCACACCTTCCTGATGGCGGCCATCAGGCGCGCCAACAACCAGTACGTGAGCCCCAGCGGCGTGGCCACCTTCTTCGAGAGCATCAAGGACGTGCTGTTCCGCCAGAGCGGGGTGCGCGTCGAGGCCGTGGACCACGACTGGTGCTTGCAGAGCCCCTGCCAGAACGGGGGCAGCTGCCTGAGGAGGCTGGCGGTGGGCCCGGCGCTGAGGACGCACGAGAGCGTGCCCGTCATCGTGGTGGCCAACGAGCCCCTGCGGCCCTTCGTGTGCCGCTGCCTGCCGGGCTACGAGGGCGGCCTGTGCGAGACCGACGTCGACGAGTGCCTGCCCTCACCCTGCCACAATGGCGGCACCTGCCACAACCTGGTGGGGGGCTTCTCCTGCAGCTGCCCCGAGGGCTTCACCGGCATGGCTTGCGAGAGGGACGTCAATGAGTGCCTGTCCAACCCCTGCCGCAATGGCGCTGCCTGCCAGAACTTCCCAGGAAGCTTCAACTGCGTCTGTAAAAGCGGCTACACAGGTACGTCTTTACTCCGCTGCACCTCGCAGTCCAGAACAGATGGGGAGACATGCTTAGCCCCAGTATACATGAAGAGGCCATGCAAAATGAGGTATTAATAGTGTGAAAACTCAGAAGGCCAGGTGCCCCGCAACATTTTTTTATTTTAGCTCTCTCTCAAGGCAAATCTCACTTACCTGATTTGCATTAGAACAGAAGGATTTTTGCGAGAGCTGTTTAAATTTTTTTAAATGTGTGGAAACCATTTCCAATGCTTAAGTATGATTTTTCTGTACATGTTATTGTTATGCATATTGTGGGAGCATTTCAAGTCTGCTAGAAGTGTGCCAAGCAAGAAAATAAGCCTCTGCCCCAAATTACTTGCAGGACAGAAAACAGATGAAGGATATGGGAAAAACCAGAATTAAGGCAAAATGGTCAGCCTCTCTGTTCTGTATTTTGTGCCTTTGTCACTTATTTTTTTCATTAAGGGCAGAAATGTCTGCAGCATTCCTACCCCTTCTGAGTACTTTTTGTCTGATATTTATTAGACATTCAAACACAGCATCCTTGTAACCCTAGAAAAGCAGGCTGGTCTTTGCTTCTGCCACGAGTAGAATATTTAAGGAAGGTCTGAACAATTTTAACCAGTGCTTATAACCACTCTTTATAGAAATCAGAAAAAAAAATCTAATCAGATGAGATTAGGTAAGGCTTTCAGTGCCTTTTCTAAGGAGTATTTCTGTATTGCAGAAGCCCCAGGCCAGCCCAGCTCAGCCCAGCTGTGTCCATTCTGGTGTGGGACTTGCCACCACCACCACAAGTCACCTGTAACCCATGGGGGGATCAGGGGATCCACTGTTCCTTTGGGTTTTTCACTTAAAGCAGATCTGTGCAGGAGAGAACAGAGGAGACAGCTAATTAATTTCCAAGTAAAGGTTTATCTAGTTAATTTAAGTCACAGCTGCAGCAGTGGATACATATTCAGTGCAGTATCAAGGATGCTGATGAGCTCTTCTGTGTGAACCTCGCAAATGTGCTCCCGAGCCTCAGGCCAGCAGCAATTTGTTGTGTTAATTGACAAGCAGTTCTAATTAAGTTACCAATGCGGGATTTTATTTCATGTTGTGTTAGCACATCAAATTATTTTGCCAGGAGCATCATGGCAAACTAATTCTAGGGCACCTATGGCCTGTAACTCTTGAGATCACTGACACCAGAGAGTACATGGGCGTGAGTTTGCTGTTGCAGTGAAGAAAAACACTTCATTAACTCTAGCAACAAACTACAGTCTGTGCCTCTAGACTGTAATTTGAGACATTTATGAAGCATCCAGCTGATTTCTTCTGGTATTAAAGCTTGTGCCTTAATGCTGAATCCTTATGTCAGCTGAAAACCAAGCACTGCATGTGACAAGTTGAAAAAAAAAAAAGATGAGTATTTTTACCAAGAGCATGTGATGAGAGACTCTTAGAATTTGAAGTGTTGGATTTCTTTCATGCCATGAATTAAATGTGGCATCTGATAGGAGCTTTCTTAAACTCCTTGTCAACACAGATAACCTTAAAATGGACTGCCACCGAGGCAGACGTTTCTATTTGGGAGTCAGATGTTGTTTAATCAGTTGGCCATTGCAGAATCAAGAGTTATTAAAGTGTCCTGAGATTAATTGATCAAGACAGAAAACAAATGGCACCAGTGTAATTAAAAGACAAAATATCTTTGGAGTTTAATATCAACAGAGCTTATTAGATAAGATCACAATTAACACACGGTATATTTAGACATTTTATGTCTGCTAAAGCATATTTGAAATTCTGTAAATTAAATATTCAGTAAGTTCTGCAAACAAATGTCAGTGTACTGATTGTTTGAGAATGCTTGACATAGAGGCTATTATGTCATTATTATACTGCCAACAGAAAGAGAGCACAGCTGCTTGGGCTCTTAATTTGCATTCACATGTGATTAAAGATAGCCACAGTGGATGTAAAAAGAAAGGCTCAAACTGTTCATGAATATAAGCCTTGAGTGCCTCAATAACAACAAAAAAGTGGCGTCCAAAATAGTGGATTTCTAATTCAGTTCCATATACATAGCTTTGCTGCTTCTGCTGGAATGAAAATACAGTCTCATAATTGAATTTGCATGCTTGGTAAAAAAAATAGCATTTACATGGTGGTGCATGCAAGTAGAAATCAGTGTTTTTTGGGACAGACTCTCTGTTCACTGTAAATTAGAGTACACGAGCTGTAGAGTTTTTATAATGGTGTACCTGAAAACTGAGAGTCTTACTTTTCCTTGATTTATTCTGTTTTGTCAGCTGCATTTCACTTCATCATACTCAAAAGGTAATGTCATTCTTTTCACTGGATGGGATTATAAAGACTGATTACCTCAGAGCAACATCATTAGGGTTTGAACAATCTGTTATAATTATATCTCTTAATGATGAACAGGTTTTGTTTTTAAAATAATCACTTTCTGGAGGGAATATGCTTGGTGATTTACAGTAGTTGTCTGCCCTTCCTTTGAACCCTTCATTTCCTGTTTTCCAGGATTCATTAAGATGAAGGAATGTAGGTTTGTGAAGTTGTTTCAAATGCAAGATTAGAATATTAGAACAACCACTTTAAAAGATGGACACAGAGAACCACAAGAACTAAAACTCTCAAATCAGCTGAAATCTTAGCTCAAGAGCGTTCAGCTGATATCTGTTCCTGTTACATTTTTCAATTAAAAAAAAAAAAGTCTGAGGAACTTAGATTTTTGCATAAGCCCCTGCCTGTGATAGCATCAGCTGGAGGTGATGAATGATAAATGTTGCATGCTGTCTGTTACCAATTATCCAGCATTCTCCTAATTTTCATGGTCTTCAGAAAAAGATCTTTCTGATGGCAGAAATGAATACCTTGCATCTTTCAGAATTTCAGCTGAGAATCGATCTATAAACTCAGCTAACTTTTCATGTAGGCCAATTTGAATGGGATTTTGAGCAGCTTGGTCTTGTGGAGATGTCCCTGCCCATGGTAGGGGGTTGGAACAAGATGGTTTTTAAGGCCCTTTCCAACGCAAACCCTTCCATGATTCCATGATCCTCTTATTCTAAACACACTTCTGTTGGTTTCAAGAATTCTTCAGACAGTTAAGCATAAGGAAGATGCTGTTATTCACTGGTTGAAGTAAGTGCAGCTGAAGTAAATACCCATATTCTCTTGCTGACTCAGCCAATGTGCCCGCTTTAATGCTAGCTAAGAAAGAGTATTTAGTTAGACTGAGCTGCAAAAATCTGAGTAAGCCTTTTTAGCTACACTTGATTTTTGTGAAAACTGAGCAACATCACTGGGCTATTTTAAGCGTGTCTGTCTCACTCTTGCAATGTGCTCCCCTTTTCATAAGTCAAAGATCTCTACTACGGGCCATAAATTGAAAACAAAGAAAACAGCAAAATCTCACATAAAAAGTTAGCTCATCCTTCAGTCATGCCCATTAGAGAATAAAACATAAATAAATACCCCCAAAGCATAATTAGATTCAGACACTGGAAAAGTTTCCTGGATTTATGGTGCATCTACAAGTGACGTATTAACCGCAGGAATCCTCCAGCGCTCCATTTCCATCCTGCTTGCAGTCACACATGGAGAGCTGCTGCTCACATGGAAGAGCTGCTTGCAGACTGTAGGTTAAAGAGAAATGTGGAAGAGGGGGAGAAAAAACAAGAGGTTTTCTTCATTAGGTGACTCAAGTTGTAAAACTCTGAAAAAGGCAGCAGGGTTCATAAGGCACAGCCCTGGTTTTCTACAGGTTTTTTTGAAGAGCCAGCACTGCCTATTGTGCATTCCTGTCATGGGAGATGTAAAATTACAAGATCTATGTGACACACAAGAATGGACACCCCCTGTGTGAGCTCATGTTGTGCTTTCAACTTAAACGTATGCATATGGTGTAAGAAATAAAATAATTAATATCAGTGCAAAAAGAAGCATTAAGACAATCTTAGCCCTTGCTTTGTGCATGTAGCCTGGCTGAGATGGAGTTCAGGAGAAGTCTGGGAGACTGTGGCTGGTTTTGTGAATTTCTACAGTGAAACAGGGAGGACAAACATATCAATACTTTTAATTTTTTGTTGAGAACAGGCAGTGAAGGCTGGCACTGCTGGTGACAGGTTCCAGGAGAGGCATGTAGTGGAAGTGTTGCTAAACTCATCAAAGCCAAGCAATAAAAAAACCTTAGAAATGAAGACCAATATTTTTGTAGTTAATGTTTCCATGCAAAGAAAATTTTAGTTTCGTACAAAGAATACTCGTGTCCGTATTTGGTGTCTGCTAAAATCTTCACTTTTTCTCTTGGTTCCCTTCCTTGCTGAAATGAATTACGTGATTTCAGTTTGTTCTCTGGGGAATAATATTTACCACATGTACAATGTCTGCTTAGGAAAGGACTGTATCCAGGGTAGCTTGTTTTAGCTCCAGAGGACTGTGGTCTCTCCAAGTCAGGAAGGAGGTTGTAATTGATGAGGAAAAATACAAAAAAATCATATAATGTACAATAGCAGCCTCTGTTCAGCATGACCTGCTCGTGCAGGGTCCAGCAAGGGCTGTCTGTATCTTCTTTGCACTCAACAGGGAGAAAAAAATATACATTTTTACAATTTTTAATTCAGCATTGCCTTTAGTTGCATGATCTCTCTTTCATAGACACCAGTAAATAAAATTTAAAAAAATGCAATTCAATGCAATTGAAACTACAGTCCACCAGTACCTGTAATCACAATGAGACACTTGGAAAGTGAATACTGTGACAGGGCTGGGAGCAGCATCTCTCCATCCCAGAGCTGGTCCCTGCACCCTCTCTCCTGGCCATGTGTTCAGAATTGGTTCATGACCTCATTACCTACAGCACCAGCCTGACTTTCCTATTTCCCTGAATAGTCTGACCTGGAAATTCCTTTTGTTCCCTCTTCACAGGGAAAACGTGTGACTCCACTGTCAACTACTGTGAGTGCAACCCCTGTTTCAATGGTGGGTCCTGCCAAAGTGGGCTGGAGGGGTATTTCTGCCACTGTCCCTTTGGTGAGTACTCTTCTCCTCCTCTCCTCTTCATCTCCCCTTTCCCTATTCCTATGCCTATTTATTTTTACCAGTATAAATGATTTCTAGTTTGAAAATGATTCAAGGTCCATAAAAACTGCATGTATTTAGAGGCTCAACTAACTAATTTTTCTTTAAAAGCAAATTTAAAAGTGATGTGGTGGCTACAAATACATATTTGTCATTACTAGTAGCAGATCCTTTCTCTTTCACAAAAAACATGACCAAGTCAAACAACTCAGTGCCTAAAAATTAGAAAGAATATTTCTGATTAGATAGATAGGTAGATAGATAGATATAACTGTCCAAAGTAAGAATGGATGTCTGTAATACTTAAATCAAGACCACTGACTTCCTAAAGAAGAAACTTAGCTCAACCACAGCTGGATCAGGGCTAAAGGACCTGCACCACTAAAATATCCAAAGTTCAGTCTGAAGGAGGAGGTATGAAGATAACAAAGCTCTCCTGATGAATAACAGGCACTTCTAATGGAGCTGAAGAGTAAGACCACTGTAAATAACATCAGTATTTCACATCAGAGAAGCATATAGTAGTGCCAAAATAGTTTCATAATTTCTAGAATTTAATTATCCCAGATTTGGTTTGTGGAACGGACCCAATAAAAACATAGAACAACATGGATATTTTAAGGCATCTGACACAATTGCAGCAAGATTGATTCTGAATGCAGATTAATCCAGAATTGCCATTGTTCATATGGAAAAGTATGAAAGTAAATGTAAGAGATTAATTAAAAAAACAGAAATGTACAGAAATCATCTACAGTATTTTAAGGTTGCTGAAAACCCTCTCACAAAAGTATGGTTCTCAATATGCATTTTTAACTAATGTTGAATAAGTTTTTCTATTGACATGTGGAATAATTTCTCCATTCTCTTTTATTTCCTTTATTGTACATTTCCTCAGGGTATATTAATTTCCCATTGTAAATGTAACTAATATTCATAAATTAAATCAGGGTTTTTTCTCTATTGTTGTTCCACTAAGAGAAAAATCAAGGGGAATTATGTGACAGGGGTCTGAAAAGAAGTCTGTAGAATGCACCAAAATATTAATATCAGCAAAAACTTGAGAAGACATAATATTTTAATCACACATATGCTTATTTCATAAGTATAAAAAATGAACCACCCAGTGAGAAACAGTTCAGATAACAGCCACAGAGCAAAAAATAAACTCAACTTGCACATTTATTTCCATAGCTGGACTAATAAATGCCTGATGATAATTAGCAACCATGTTTTGACAGAGCTGTCAAACTAGCTTGGTTTGGTGTTTTCCAAAGAAGCCACAGAGCTCGACAAAATGCTTTTCAGTAGATGGATGTGTCCTTTGTAACTCGATTTTTGAGCTTAAATGCAATGTACCTCAGCACCTGGGTGTGGGTGACAGCGTTCTTCTGTTTGTTGCGTGATTTTAGTTGTGCATTAGGGGCTCTTCAGCCTTGTCAAGAGCACATCCCTACTTTGCTCCTGGTGAGGAAAAAGCTCCCCAATTCCAAACTTGGCTTCTCATTTTTCAGGTGTTTTTGGGAACCACTGTGAGCTCAACAGTTACGGATTCGAGGAGCTGTCCTACATGGAGTTCCCCAGTATGGATCCCAACAACAATTACATCTACATCAAGTTTGCCACCATAAAGAGCAACGCCCTGCTGCTGTACAACCACGACAACCAAACCGGGGAGCGGGCGGAATTCCTGGCCCTGGAAATCGTGGAGGGCAGGCTGAGGTTCTCCTATAACCTGGGCAGTGGCACCTACAAGCTCACCACAGCTAAGAAGGTGTCTGATGGACAGTTCCACACCGTCATCGCCCGCCGGGCTGGAATGGTAAGAAACGCAGAAATGAGGATTTTAAGACAAGTTCAGCCAAATCCAGGAAGGTAAAATTAGCGACGTTGCGTTTGCTAGCAGAAACTCCAACTTTGGGAAAAACCTCCTTCGCCTCTGCCCTGTTCCAGCTGACTCAAAGCCCCGTGGTGGTTTGTTCAGTGTGATGATGATAAAGTGTAATGAAAAAAACATGTGCAAAGTGCCCCCATACTCTTAATGTGAAAAATGAGAGCCAGGAATAATTAATGACATAGATGACTACGCACGGGGCTAATTAACTGGTGTAGATTACAGGGATGATTATCAGGGAATGCTAATTAACCACAGTAATTGCAAAAAGCCTCATAATAATTTTTCTCAACATTTGGAAAATAGAAGTGGACAAACTTAACGTTCTAGGCATCCATGACCTCCTTGAGTTAATCCAGAGATTTTACCAATCTTGTCAGACTGGGAGCCTGGTTTTCCTCTGTAGCATACATGCAAAGAGTTAAAAGGTGCTACATTAAGAGAATTTTTGAGGAGAAGCAGGGAAATTACTTCTTTGTCCCCCAGAATGCATCTGAGGTGAGGAATTCTGCCAAAAACTGGGACAACTGATTGCCATATGCCTGGCACTCTGACCCCTCTCCTGCCTTCATTTTTTTCTCCAGTAAATGTTTTCTATTCCTCTTCTCTCATTTTTTAATAATATTTCCAAAGCAGAACATAAACCAAATGCTTTTGGAATCCAAGCCAGGTTTTTTGACTCCACAGTGCTTGAGTTAGAAATGAAACCAAATCTATTTGCCATCCATAATCAGGAACTATTGCCCAACAGTTCCCTTCTCAGGCAGAAATGGCCAGCATACGTGGAATTCCATATTCTTCCCATGTTTGGAATTAAAGTTGCAGAACAGCAATATGTGGTGGGATTCCCCATTTTGTTTTGTGTAGTTCAAGCTAGAAGTGATGAAGAGGATAAAAGCAAAGCATGGCTCCCTTCTAGTCCTTGCAGAGTCTGGAGCCTGCAACTCCATTTCAGTTCTTAGTGCAAGACCTGTCATTTCCATTTATTTTGGTGTTGGTCTCTTCTCCCAAGTTACAAGCAACAGGACAAGAGGAAATGGCCTCACGTTGCAACAAGGGAGGTTTAGATTGAATATTAGTGAAGATTTCTTCCCCAAAAGGGCTGTCAGTGCCTGGATAGGCTGCCCAGGGAAGTGGTTGAGTCACCATCCCTGCAGGTATTAAAAAGAGGTGTAGATGTGGCACCTAGGGACATGGTTTAGGGGTAGCCTTGATGGTGCTGGCTTAGTGGTTGGACTCTTGCAGATCTTTTCCAGCATTAAGGATTCTATGGTTCTGTGAAATCCAGTGTTTAGCTAGATTTGCAAATCCAATTTGTGTGTGTTTTTAGGACTTTTATACCCAAATAACATGAAGGGTAATTGTGATGTTGAGCAATGACTTTGGTTTAACATGCTTTGATACCAGATATCAATTTGCATCTTGCAAGTTTAATAATTTACGTCACAGCTTCTTAATGGTAAAGCCCAAAGGTGCACTTTAATCTAGACATACCCCAGGTTCCCATTTTAGTAACTGGAGTAGAATGTTACTTCTATAAATAAGATGTAAGTATGAGGGCACGGAGTAAAAGTTGCAACAAATAAATGAAGTACACTGAAGAAAAAAAACAGAGAAAGAAAATGTTTTACTTGTCAGAGTGCCAGAGGACTATAGAAGAAGAGAGAACATAAAAAGGGCTATTTATAGAAATTTCAACTATGACTGCTTCAGGCTAAAAGCAAGCATTTTTAAGACTACCTCTACCTTTGTGTGATTTTTTTGTTTGTTTGTTTTTAATGTTTAAACCCAAACATCAGCTGTTTACAAACAATATGTGAAGAGAATCACCTTTGTCTTAGATATTTGTGCTGCAGGAAAAATGTCTCCCAGGTGTCCAAAACTCTATAAAATAGGCCCCCTTCAGGATTCCAAATCTGTCATTTCCTAGAGCACAGTGGGATTTTATCGGAAACTGGTAAAATCATTAAGTAGTCAGTCCTGAGCTATTGCAAAGTGACAGGATAGAAAGGCTCATAATGTGGCAAGGTAGCTGTAGAGTAATGCTTAAGTAACAAGCAGGAACATTTGACTAACATTAGAAAATAAATTGTATGAACTCTGGTCCAAGTAAAATATATTCTCAAATATGCAGCCCTTCAGCTGGGGTTGGAGCTTGGCTTGCAGAGCACATAGCAATGTAAGTTAGGGAGATTATGCTGATTGAGCTAAGAACAAAAAACTCATTTCAGTTTTTGTTGTTGATGTTCTGAAGGAAAATATGTATGCATGTGGTGGCATACAGAGCAGCCAGCTTATTATTCTTTCTCTGAATTGTTTCATTTACACAGGGCTATAATCTGCTTTGGAACTGCAGACTGACATTTCTTGGGAGAAGCACTTTGCTCATTTGTATGGAAAGAAATTCAAGATAAGCTTCCATTAAAAATAGCAGATTGAACAATTTAACTGTACTGCAGGGCATGATTTAGGGCTAAGAGCTCTGAATTTATTTGGTCAATACGGTGTGTCAGCTTGCAGCGTGTGTTTGGAACTAGCACGGACAATCTGTGGGGATTTCAACAGGCTGTTGTTACCAAACTTTCTTGCAGGCAGCAGAAAAAGCCTCTGCAGAGTAATGATGCACTGATAGCCAGTGCTGCTTGCTCAGCTCCCATAGAGCAGTCTGAATCAAAATATAAACCCAGGCATTTTTAAAGGTGGCGTTTGATTTAGGTTTGCTGTAAAACTGTACCACACATCTAGCTGAAACATGAGGAGATGTACAATGTGGAGATTATGTTTATTTTTCTGAAAATTTGTTTTAAGGAATAACTAACCTTCAGGGTTGGTTGGAGTTTCTTTTTTTCAGCGCATCTGTTATTAATAAATCACTGTGGGGACAATTCTTTGCTAAATAAGGAATAAAATAAAAACTCCTTTTTAAATCAGCAGGAGTTATTTCATGATTTTAGTGACAGCTTTGGTTACACTTTTATAGATTGCAAACAGAAGTGCCATGAGTAGCTTTACTGTCAATAAGTTGGATGGGTAGTCTCAGAATCACAGAATGGTTTGGGTTGGATAGAACCCTAGAGACCATCTGGTGCCCTGTCAAGGGCACAGACACCTCCCTCTAGATCAGACTGAGGCAACCTCATTGTCTGGGACTTGATGGCTTGGGGATAAAAACAGTAATAATAATAGTAATAGTAATAATAATAATAAAAAAATAATAATAATAATAAAGAGTTTGGAAGTATGCTAATGCCTGGCACTTCTCTAAACATCAGCTCAGTCCCATTCTAGTGTACAGATGCTTCTCCATTAACAAAGCTGAGATCCCTCATGACCTCTTAGTCAAGGGGTTACTTCAAGCAGGTGCATTTGGTTACTTTTTGAGTTTTATTGAGTGGTTGGTTATTATTTTTAACTAGCAATCCCAGTGTTTCTATTCCCAGGGTCATTATTTTTAACTGGTAATCTCAATGTTTGTGCTCCCAGCTTTTGTAGCATGCTTTTTATCAAGTTCAATGTGTTTAATGTCATGGTAAAGCCCCTGAAGGAACGCCCTTTGTGATCAGAGGGGGCTCAGATTATCTGAACCATATCAGGAGTGGGATATGCTATGAGCCAAAATAACTTCACTTTCAAGGAGTAAAGCAAACAAATACGAGAGAAGCCCTGCCCAAATGTGAAAAATTGGTGTTTAACTGCTTCTCTGTGTGAAGCAGACAATTAGCTCCCTCTCTGTTTGTATCCAATCCCAAGTGACATGCTGGTACACAAGTGCTCCTTTCTAGCCAAGTCCTTGATATAATACACTTAAACATAAGTAGTTCATGTGGCTGGGGACTAAAGCCTTGTAATATTCAGGATATTTGTGTGTGTGCCTTTTGCAGGCAGCATCCCTGACGGTGGATTCCTGCTCTGAGGACCAGGAGCCAGGCTACTGCACTGTTAGCAACGTGGCTGTTTCAACTGACTGGTAAATACTTCTTCATTTTGTAGGGTTAATTTGGCATTTGGGTGGGATTTTTTTTGAGTAAAATTAAAAGTAACGTTAAGAAGAAATCTCCCTGTAAAGCCAGAGGAACTTTCTGCATGTTGCATTTCCATTTCTGCGTGGAACTGGATCATAACAAGGAGTTTGCTCAGAAATTCCCAGTTCTCGACACCATCTCTGTCCCCAGGCTCTGGTGGCAGTCAGGAGATGCATGGCCATGAGTAGTCTGCACTGTGATCTATTGCTTAATGATTTGGGGTCATGTATTTATTTAAACATCGCCTCTTACTGCTCATAAAGACATAGGAAATAAAATCATCTGATTACTGCTGTCTTAAAAAATATATATATTAAGAGTAATGACTTCAATATTTTTTTCAGGTGTTGTCTGTTACAGTTTTAAGTTCATAAACAGTTTCCAGTAAAGAAAGCAAACTTTATTTCTGGTGTTTACTGTAACTAACTCAGTAGCCTTTGGGTTGTATCTTTAATCCAAATCGCTTTGGCTAATTTCTTGCAATAATCACAGTCATGTTTCCTGCCACACAGAGTTTCCCTGCTAGCAGAGGTGTTACATCTTTGTAAAACAATGGGTCCATCTTCCTGCTATTTAAGTATCATCTACAACCTCAATTATATTTGAGTAAAAAACCTTATTTGTTGCGATCAGTCAAGTGAATAGAAATTTTGACATGCACACTGAGTGTGAATTTAGAGTGATGCCCACTATAACTGTTAGTTCAAGTGCTATTGATATCTCTGTCTCCCCTTTTAAATGCAAAATACCCATTTGGGATGAGGAATTTTAGCTGCAGGCTGTAGCTGATGGTTGCAGTTCCTGTGCTGTCATCACTGTCCTGATGTCTGGTACTGATTAATTCTTTTTCTCTCTTGCAGGACTCTGGACGTACAACCAAATCGAGTTACTGTCGGGGGCATCAGGTCCATAGAGCCCATCCTTCAGAGGAGAGGACAGGTGGAAAGCCATGATTTTGTGGGCTGCATCATGGAGTTTGCAGTCAATGGACGTCCCCTGGAGCCCAGCCAGGCTTTGGCAGCCCAAGGAATCTTAGATCAGTACGTCTGCTATACCAAAGGGACCCCATTTGCAATAAAACGAACCTGTCATGAATGCTATTCCATTCAGACACCGAGAGATATTCCATGTTAGAAAAAAACAACCATAGAACCTACTGTAAAATGTGAAAAATGGAGGGAAAAAGTAAATTTGGATTAACTGTTCACTAAAAATTGGAGAGACTTAAAAAAAAGCAGCATCATTACATTTCTATTGTCAGTGATTATTTAAGTTGCTTTGCAGGCTGAAATTGAGTAGCCTCTGTTCTTGTGCTTCTTTATAAATTCCACCTGGTTTTGACTGTACTCATACTGTTTGCTAACCCTCTGCTCTTTTTTATTTCCTCTTAATCCACCATGCCTGTTCTCTCACTTTGCCTCTCAAGTATCCCTGAATTTCCCTCATATCCTCCGAGTGGTCTTTCAGAAATGATGAACTATGCGATTCTATTGTTTTTTCCATGTCAGTCACAGTTGTAGCAATAATGTCAGTCTTCCATCCAGATTTCCTTGTTCACACTTCCTCTCTAAACCCCCATGTTTGTTCTGGTCATTGTAATACAAAGGCTCTGGCAGTGTGCAGTATAAAAAAATACCTGAAAAGGTTTCTTCTCTCTTGCATAACAGATAGGAGGAGTTAGGCTGTCTCTGAATTCCTTCCTCTTTTGTAAGACTGCTATAAATTGATGCTGAAAATTGGGATCTGCTTAAAAACTTGAGCTGCCTGCAGAGATGCTTGGAATTACAGAACAGTTTGGGTTGGAAGGGACCTTCAAGATCATCCAGTTCCAAACCCACTGCCATGGGCAGGGACACCTTCTACTAGACCAGGTTGCTCAGAGCCCCATTCAGCCTGGCTTTGCACACTCCCAGGGATGGGGAGAAGAGCCATTTTTGCATCTCTGAGGTGAAGAGAGGCAGTACCATTTAAACAGAGGACACTTCCCAGCACATTTGCTCTGCTCATATGTGTGCACTTTTTTTAACATCTGCTTTTCTGATTTTTTTCAGGTGTCCCAGACTGGAAGGTGCTTGCACCACCAGCCCCTGCCAGCATGGTGGCACTTGTGTGGATCAGTGGTCATGGCAGCAGTGTGTCTGCAAGGATGGACTGACGGGAAAGCACTGTGAAAAATGTGAGGAGGAGGTTTCACTGTCTTTACACCTAACTGAGGCTCAACCAGAGGCCATTAAGAGTTTCTTTTCAGGGCCACGGGATAATGAATTTTACCAAATAATCAAAACAAGCAGCATGTTGCCTCTTAAGTGGTATAAAAGTCCACAATGGACTGTTGTCCTTTGGAGAGGTAAAACCGGCAACAACTTGAACACATAATGCTTTCTGGTCTGTAGATCACATTTCAGGTAACTTGCACTCATTTAAAGTCCAGCTTCCCAATAACATACAATCCGTAACTAAAATAAAGGTATCCCATAGGAGGGATTTGTCTGCTGTGGGGAGGTAAGAGGCTAAGTGAAAACCCCTTCATGTAAACACTGAGTTCATGTGCTTACAGCTTTTTGAAAACTAAAGTCCTTTTCATCAAATTGACTGTGGATTATATGCAAGAAAATATTGTAAATGTAAATGAAAACAAGGCATTTACACTCGGGGGTGATTAACTCTCATAGGAGTAGCCCTGTAAATCAGTATGGGATTGTCCAGGAGAGCAAAGTGATTTATTTCTGTGTAGTTGTAGTATAATGACTGGCCTTTGTTTTTTTACATGTCCCATTATTGTTTAGCTGATTTATATGCTTTTACTGCGCCGGTTTACAAAAGAATTTAGCCATAATTTTAACAGCATTTGGTAGTCAATGCTCTGCCTTTTTTATTCACTTTTTTTTTTTAATGCCATAACAAATAGAAAGTCATTATCTCTGCCCTGAAGAGCTTAGAGTTCAATATATCATGAAACCCTGCTTGCAGTAATGGAAACAGTAACATCCCTGGGAAGGAATTGCAGTTCCGAGAGCCAAATTTTTTTTTCCCTCCTCCCTCACTTGTTCCCTGGCGAGTTTTAATTTACTATTGACTGATAGCAGCAGTAAATGACTCGCACACTCCCACTCTCCAGCACACATTCTGGTGGAAGCCAAAGAATAGAGAGGCTGCAGTTGCCATTCACTCCCGCTGCCCCCCTTGACCTGCTCTGAACTCGATCCCCGCTCCGAGGGAAGGCAGATGATGGCTGGGGCTGCCAGGAGCTCAACTCTTCCCTGTCCTTGTCCCAGATATCACTGCTGACACGGCCCTGTCGCTGGAAGGCAAGGGGAGGCTCGACTACCACATGAGCCCCAACAAGAAGCGGGACTACCTGCTGAGGCTGGGGGCGCGGGGCGCAGGCGTGGAGCGCCTGGAGGTGAAGTTCATGACCAGGAGCGAGAACGGCGTTCTGCTGCACGTCCAAGAGAGCAGCAACTTCACCACTGTGAAG
Source organism: Turdus rufiventris (assembly GCA_013186435.1). Classification (NCBI taxonomy): domain Eukaryota; kingdom Metazoa; phylum Chordata; class Aves; order Passeriformes; family Turdidae; genus Turdus; species Turdus rufiventris. Next base: position 240,655 of record PYHW01010827.1, on the reverse strand, counting down.
GTGAGATCGCAGCTGATGCCCAGTGTGCTTTGATCAGGCTGCCTCGTTATTCCTCCCATTTTTCCATTACTCTTTCTGTTTCCTTTATGAAATATTAGGTCTTTAACTGAGGTTAGGCACTGCTCCAGTGTCATTCATCTTCTCAACAATTCCCTTCCTATTTGCCAAGGTATCAGAAGATCTTGATGGTTTTATATCTAATCAGTTTTGTCTAGACTCCAAATAGTGACTGTTTTAAGGCGACGAGAATGGTGCTCGTTGCCATGGTTATTATCATCATTGCACTTTACAGAACAAATCATTTTGTTATTGGCCTTTTATCTTCTGATTTTTTGAGCCTTGAACCCAGACCCTCCTTAAGCTAGCAAACGATTGCCAAAAAGTTTTCATTAATTCCTACCAACGTGGCTCAAGCTTATCAAACTAGGAAGTAAGGGATAACTCGAATTCATGAGGTTACTCACAGACCAATGTCAATATCAAATTCTTTTGGCATGCATAGCTGAATTAATGCTTCAAATGCCACACTGTTTTGGGGGTTTGGGTTGTTTTTTCTTTCCTCAAAGAGCTTATTGCTGCAGAAGTTACCTTTCTCAAGAGAAGGCGATGGTTTGGTTCCTGGCGGTGACTCAGTCCATTTACTCATAACTCTAAATGAGTACAGCAGTGATATTGGCAAGCCCCTTTATTGGGTTGGTGTAAGCTCCAAGTTTCCTTGACTGCTGCAAGGCCTTCCAATTTTTTTTCTTCCCTGACTTTTAGAGATATTCGTACAGAAATTCACACTTTCTAAGCTTTTCAGCCCCATGGATATCCTCCACCTGCCTGGTCAGAGTTACAAAGCTTTCCTGACACACCGGCTGCATTTGAGAAGCAAGTCTGCACTACTTCCCTGGCATATGCTTTTACCACATCATTTCATAGGAAGTTTCTGCCTCGCTCGTATTAGCAGATAAGATCTTATTATTTTGACTTCTGGAGAGAAAAAACCTTTTTCTCCCCCCTAGTAGAATTTGCTAGGTGAGCTCTCAAAGTCTTATTGAAAAAAAAAAATAAAAGAGACTTGCCTTCCCTGGCTAAAAGCACTGGTGCTGTGTTTATGCAAACACTCTTGTTATTGCCAATATTGGTGAAGTTATACAAACAAGCAGAGGGTGTCAAGTCCCAGCCCCAGCTGTGCAATGGAAGAGAGCAGAGGTTTGCCTAGTAGCAGATGCAGAAGTTTGAGGAAGGAGAGCCGTGCTGGTTGCTGCCAAGCAGTTCCCATGTGATGCCAGTTAGTAAAACTGTTGTAATTTAACTGTAGCTAGTGCAGTATGGCCTCTGCACTGCTCCTCATTCCCAGAGTAGGTATCACCACGAGTATTCCCCTCAGTGGTGGCCTGAGATGCCAGTGAAGCCAAATCCACGTCCTCTCCATCCACTCCTGCTGCAGAAGTTGGGCTTTAGGGACCTGTCTTTACCATTCTTGCCAGTCTTCAAAACAGACAACCTTATAACTTGGTTCTTGGGTCTTTTAATATGCCTGTTATCCAAAGTATTAGCAATCAGAGAAAACTTGCCATGTGTTTTTATTGAACCACACTAGGGAAAAGCTGTGAGTCCTATGGCTACTTCCACACCTTCACATTTTTCCTCTTGGAATTCAGTTAGAAGTAATGGGATAAATACAGCAGGTGAAAGGTGAAATTGCCTGTCTTGCTTCATCTAGAAATCTCATCTGCAGTCAGATTAAATTAGCATACAAATAAATAAATAAATAAAGGAGCTCTAAGATCCCTGAATTGTGCAGGTGAAGGATGTGGATTGCATTTTACCTGTATTAGCTAACATACTGCTGTGTGAGGAGTGGTTGGGCACTGGCACAGGTTGCCCACAGAAGTTGTGGACATCCCATCCATCCCTGGAAGTGCTCAAGGCCAGGTTGGATGGGTCTCTGTGCAGACTGATCTAGAGAAAGGTGTTCCTGCCCATGGCAGAGGGGTTGGAACTGGATGATCTTTAAGGTCACTTCCAACACAAACCATTCCATGTAACAAGTTGTAGGAATTAATCAGAACATAACCCTTTTAAATGGCATCCTGTTCCATGGCTAGTTTTAAGACAAATAAAACCCAGTTTGTTCAGCCAATGAGATTTTGAATATTAGTGAAGTTGAATCAGCCCCGTAGTTAGGAATATGTTTGCTTTAGTAGTTCATTCTTTTCATTATATTCTACTTGTTAGTTGCTCAGCCATTTAAATAAAACCTAGAAATCTGTGTTACTCAATACTATCAACTTCAGCCTTTGTTTCAAATTTAGAAACATGTTCTGCTTCAAGGCACCAAGAAGAACATTCCATATCTTTTCCTGGTTGAAGCAGTCATGGACCAGTCTTGTCCCTGGAAATTTTCTTTTCCAAATGCCCCTAGTATATTATTTATGAGTCTGTTAGCATTAGTAATGTGCAATTTTAAAGACACAGAAATGGGGTTCAAGAATCATTAATTACTATGGAAAATATCAGTTGCTGACAGGTAAATAATTCTACAGGTCTTTTCTAAGCTAAATTAAAAATTTTGCTTCTGTGCTCAGTCTTCCCTTAAGCTTGGAGAGTATTGTCTGATACGGTGTATTCCTTTCTGTTTACACAAAGACTAAAATACAAGGAAGTATTTTTATGGGGCATAAAAGACAGAATAAGACATAACAAACCAATTACAGGCTGCAGACATAAATATATGTACGTATTCAGCTCAGTCAACCTTTTTATAAGTGATTGTGGGAAATGGTGTTTAATCTCTTCTAACAGTCTGCAGGCTGCATTTGTAAATGTGGGATTTTCCTTGGGCTGTGTGATAATTTAGACACATGCCACTTGTGTTTTATCAGTAACAACAGCATCCTGTCCCTGAGGATGTCTTTGTCAAACAATACATTTTCAAATAGTCTGAATTAATACCTTCATAAATGAAGTGGATGCACATCTTAACCTCCATCCAAATGGAATACGTGCTAGATGCATTCATTCAGGCAGCTGCCAAGGCATGAGCATGGTCTTACAGCCTTATTAAAGCTGGAGTGTCTGAGCAAAGTCCTCAGCTTGCATCACTGCAGAAGCAAATCCAGGACGTTTAACAGTTTCTGGAAACGAGAGCAGCATTCTTGTAGCCGGTGTGTCACCTCGCAGTTCTTCCCAGGTGAACCTTATTTTTCCTGGAACAAAGGATGCAAGGCTTTGAGAGCTTTCAGCAAACCTGGGACTGTGACCTTTCCTGGACTCTGCCTGTGCACATCCTGCACGCTCAGGGTACGAGCCAGAGGGGGGAACACCGGACAGAGAGAAGTTGTTCCATTTAATATGTGGGACCAAATATGCAGAAATATGTGTGGCCAAACATACAGAGCACCCAAGGAGGCTTGCAGCAAGTTTCAGAGCCATCCTGCATGAGTTTAGGCAGCTCTGTCCACCCTTAGGAGGTCAGCCAACATACCCAAATTTATGCAGCATTTGAGCAACTGACAGCATTGGATGTTGGGGATTCTTTTCAAGCTCCTGCATCTTAAGTGCAGAATTTACACTGATCTCATTTTGGGATCATAATAAGAATTTTGAAATCCCACATCTCATGATTCAGTACAATTTTGGGGCATCATTCTTAAGAGAAAAAGGCAAAATATTCTTCATTTTTTTTCCCCTAGCTCTTCACAAGTTTTAAAGCAGTTTGCTCAAGAAAGTACTGTTTGAAAATTCTCACACAATCGTGCACTTTGCAACTCTTCAGAAAGTTTTATGAAATACAACAAAAGTTTTCTGCAAAATACCAATTAGCAGAAAAAGCAGATATGACATGGGGCTCTTGCTCAAGCCCTGCCATGCCTTGCACATTCCTACTGTGTCGTAATAAAAACTGGATGCAATTTTCTTGGGCAAGGACAACATGTGTTCACTCTGCAAAGCATTTTTCACACTTGCCTTGAAGAAGGAGGAAGAATTATTCTTTGTCTGGTTAAAATGTGTTGTCATGTGCATGACCTATAGCTGGCTCCTCAGTAGGATTAGCCAGGGATTGAATGGGTGGCAGCTCTAAGATGCAAATTTTCTGCTGAAGTTTCTACAGTGTGATGTATTTAGATCTGGCCAGATTTTTTGTACTAAATAATTAATGCCTTTTAAAAAAATACCCATCCCAGCTTTCTATTACACCAAAGCTAGATGTTCCTGCAGCTGTACTGAGCAGGCATCACACTGGCTGCATGTGCATAGAGCTGTGTGACACCATTTAAAATGACCTATCATGTGTTCTGTCCAGATCAAAGGCGGGAAGGTGCACTATATATCTGATGCTGGAGTTGCTGGGAAGGTGGAAAGGAACATCCCTGAGGTGTATGCTGCAGATGGCCAGTGGCACTCGGTGCTCCTGGAGAAGAACGGCTCTGCCACCGTCCTGTCAGTGGACAGGACTCACAGCCGGGACATTCTCCATGCCACCCAGGACTTCGGCGGGCTGAACGTCCTCACCATTTCTCTGGGAGGAATTCCATCCAGCCAACCTTTCAAGAGCACAGCTGCAGGTATTTTTTTCTTTTCCCTCCACCCAAGTACTGTAATTCTTTATCAGTAATTAGTGTACGTCCATCCTTTGCCAGGAAAAATGCAAATGGAATGAGCAAGAATTACAGACTTTGCTCCTTTAGTACACACTGCAGGCTTCTTGTTTCCAAAAGCAGGCACTCCATCTGCAGGGCTTTTTTGAGACAGAGAGTTTCTTGTCTGTACATCAATTTTTGTTAGTCCAATGGAAAAAGAAAGGATGCATCCTTTACCTGACTCATAATCTGAAAAATCAAAGCAAATCTTTCATACGGGCAAAAATGCTAAACAAAAACTTTGTAGGGATTTGGTAAGTACTGCAGGATTTACCTGGTTATTAATATGATTGAAATGTTTTCTGCAGCTCCAAGGTACTCCTGCTTTATCCTGCTGTCAAATGAAGAACAGGATTTATTTCTGAGCAAGGACAATCAGGAACCACCCTCTGACTGATATCTAGCTGTTAAGGAGTAAATCAGTCTCCCTTAAGAGTTAAAGGAACTGTCTCAAACCCTGGCAAAAGAAGTAGATAACACATATTTGATGCCATTTCCCAAGTGCTAGGTAAAGATGGAAGTGATTTTTAGCTGCAAAACATGAGATACTCCAGACAATACAGATGTGTTTTTCACATATTTCTATATTGAAAAATCTTCCTGGCTTCATGAATTGTGACCAGATAAAGTATTTTTGAGTGGAACAAATTCATGCTTTACACTTGTGTATTGTGAATACGCATGAAATGTGGTACAAAATTGTGTGGATGCTGTGCTGACCTTTATCCTTTTTACATGTATGTTTTATGAGCAGCATGTGCATGGAAAAAGCAGAGGCTTGTAGGAAAGCTGGAACAAGGAAAATTGAGGACACTAACCTCTCACCACTGCCCAGTGCTGTGGCAGACAAATTAGGAATGTCTGGCTTCCATTAAGCACACACAGTCCAAAATCCCTTATTCATATGATTTTATTTTATTTTAATATTGAATTACACTGGGTACAACATACCAAGGATTTACAAGGCACTGGTATAAAACTCTGCATGAACTCAGAGTCAAAAATATCTGCAGTGCTGTTAAAGGCAGACAACACACAAGGTGACAGGGCTGTGAAGGTGCTGTGTCCAATAAAATTTCCAAATCCAGGCAGATGTGACGAATTGCTGTTTATCATATCACATCAGCAAAGCACCATCCTACATGCAGCAAGGTGATCATCACTTTTCTTGGGTTCCCAACTAAGCCTAAATCTTCAAGCCTGAGGATTATAAACTTTTAATACCACCCCCTACAACTCAAGTGTATTTGGTGTTTCATGACAGAGTGGTATCCATCTCCGTGTACCATTTTCCCACAGCTCCAAGCAGAGATCACCATAGGGTTGCGCTACCTCAAAATCCTTCCAGCAAAGATTTAGTCAGGGGAACAAAGAGAATTATTAGGCTGGCAAAAGACTGGATTTTCCTGTGACCTTGCTCAACCACTGCACAGAGCCTGGGGATAATTCCATCTTCCTGGGCTCTCACAGTGCTAAAACTCGGTGTAGGGTAGCACTGCAACCAAGGAATGAGAAGTTTGGGAAAAGGCCACTCTAGATTCAGAGATACAAAAGCACTGCTGTGAATTTAGGGGACAGGAGACTTAGCTGAAGCACAGTAGGCAAACTCAAATAATGTTTGGTGCTAACATGGCCAAGCTAGCTTCCGTAGGATTCTCTGTGGGAAATGATAAGAAGTTTTAGAAATACAGGAAAATCAGGAGAAAAAGGCATTTCAGTATATTGAATGAAGTCATTAGAGGGCATATTTATTCAAATTCAATTTAAAGATATTAAATAGACAGATCTTAGAATAGATGTTTCTGTATGGTAACCATGAGAATTCTTGGCTTATTTAGTGAACAGAGGACTGCGCTGTTGACGGTGCATACTCAACCTTCATCTCCCAACAACCCTGTCCCTTTCTTTCCCTGCTTTCTCAGGCTTCAGCGGCTGCATCTCCTACATCAAGTACGGCAGGGAGAGCCTTCCCTTCTCGGGCAAGCACAGCCTGGCCACGCTGTCCAGGACGGACGCCTCGGTGAAGATTGGCTGCCGTGGCCCCGACGTGTGCGCCAGCAGCCCGTGCTGGGGCGAGCTGATGTGCATCAACCGCTGGTTCGCCTACCAGTGCGTGCCGCCGGGCGCCTGCGCCTCCAGCCCCTGCCTCAACGGGGGCAGCTGCGAGCCGGGGCCGCACGCCACCTTCACCTGCAGCTGCCCCGAGGCGTTCGCGGGGCGCACGTGCGAGACCGTGGTGGCCTGCCTGGGCGTGCTGTGCGCCCCCGGCCACGAGTGCAGGGCGGGCGTCGACGGCAGCCACGTGTGCCTGCCAGCGCCACCGCCTGCCCAGCTGGCCCTGCCGCTCTGGGCCGTGCCGGCCATCGTGGGCAGCTGCGCCACCGTGCTGGCGCTGCTGGTGCTCAGCCTCATCCTCTGCAACCAGTGCCGAGGGAAGAGGTCAAAGGGGCCCAAGGAGGAGAAGAAGACGAAGCAGAAGAAGAAGAAAGGCAGTGAGAACGTGGCATTTGATGACCCCGACAACATCCCGCCCTATGGCGATGACATGACCGTCAGGAAGCAACCTGAAGGGAACCCGAAACCCGACATCATTGAGAGGGAAAACCCTTACCTGATCTACGACGAGACAGACATCCCGCACGCCACCGAGACCATCCCCAGCGCCCCGCTGGCGTCCCCCGAACCCGAGATCGAGCACTACGACATCGACAACGCCAGCAGCATCGCCCCCTCTGACGCCGACATCATCCAGCACTACAAGCAGTTCCGCAGCCACACTCCCAAGTTCTCCATCCAGAGGCACAGCCCGCTGGGCTTCGCCCGGCAGTCTCCCATGCCCCTGGGAGCCAGCAGCCTGACCTACCAGCCCGCCTACGGGCAGGGCCTGAGGACAACGTCCCTGAGCCACTCGGCATGCCCCACTCCCAACCCCCTGTCTCGGCACAGCCCCGCACCCTTCTCCAAATCCTCCACATTCTACAGGCACAGCCCGGCCAGGGAGCTGCACCTCGCCATCAGGGAGGGGAGCCCGCTGGAGATGCACGGCGATGTCTGCCAGCCCGGCATCTTCAACTACGCCACCCGGCTGGGCAGGAGAAGCAAGAGCCCGCAGACCATGGCGGGCCACAGCTCCCGCCCGGGAAGCCGCCTGAAGCAGCCCATCGGGCAGATCCCGCTGGAGACATCTCCGCCGGTGGGGCTGTCCATCGAAGAGGTGGAGAGACTGAACACCCCTCGGCCCAGGAACCCCAGCATCTGCAGCGCCGACCACGGCCGCTCCTCTTCGGAGGAGGACTGCAGGAGGCCCCTGTCGCGCACGAGGAACCCGGCCGACGGCATTCCCGCGCCCGAGTCCTCCTCCGACAGCGACTCACACGAGTCCTTCACCTGCTCCGAGATGGAGTACGACCGCGACAAGCCCGTGGCCTACACCTCCAGGATGCCCAAGTTATCGCAGGTGAACGAGTCGGACGCGGATGACGAGGACAACTACGGCTCCAGGCTGAAGCCCCGGCGGTACCCGGGGCGCCGCGGCGAGGGCGGGCCCGTGGGGGCACAGGCAGCCAGCACCGAGGGCTCCCTGCCCGGCAGACTGGGCCAGCAAGCGGGCAGCTTCAACTGGGACAGCCTCTTGAACTGGGGCCCGGGCTTTGGGCATTACGTGGATGTTTTCAAGGATTTGGCATCGCTTCCTGAAAAAGCAGCAGCAGCAGCAGCAGCAGTGAGTGAAGACAGCAAAGGTGGTCCAGCAAAGCCTGTTTCCAAGGAGGGGGAAGCAGAACAGTATGTATAGGCTTTGTCTCCTGGTGTTGCCACAGTGCAAAGCCATGGGGACTGCTTGAACCATTGTGTGGTTGTACAAAAGCCAAGGTCAGCGTCTGATCCCCAGGCCAGTCTGGTTGGAGGAGACTTTAAAAATAATAACCATTATGCTGCTGAAAGAGACTTAAGACATTTTTAATTTAATTATGCTTGGATGAATTTATTTCTCCTGCATGCATTGTATTTGCAAACCAGATATTCGGCATGCAGCCTTTGGAAAGGGTTTTCCTATTTACCATTGTTTGGTTCGTGATTCTTAAATTAATAATGCTTTGTTCTGAAAATGAACTAATTTTTGTTTCAATTGTGAAGGATGTGCATATTGTCTCCAGCTACTAACATGTTTTACGATGCAAGAGTACTGAGATTCCATTTTCCTTAAGAAGTGCATGGAAGTAAAATGGTGAATGAAGGAATTACAGTAGTGAGGTGTCTCAGAAAATGTAGTTACCATATCCTGCAGTTGCTCACATGTGACGTTATGGATGAAATCAGCTTGAATAATTGCTGGCAACAGTGCTTGCTGTAAGTCTTATTCCATACAAGAGGTGCTAGAAGCAGCTCAAGCCAGTCAGCACTTTAGGAGTTTTTTTTTTCTTTTCTTTTCAGTTTGTTTATTTGTTCGTTTCAGGTTTCTTTGTCTTTTTTTGGTTTTGGTTTTGGTTTTTGTTTTGGATTTGTTTTGTTTTGTTTTGTTTTGTTTTCTTTGTTTGGTTTAGTTTTTCTTGACAAAGTTGTGTGAGAGCTTCTGAATCTCTAGGAAATGTTTTTGGGGATGCTTACTTAATCCTGGTCCCTCCCTGCCCCCCCTCAGTGACAATTTGTCAGCCCAGCCCAGCCCCCTGGCTCAAAGCAGCAAGGGACAAACCTGTCCATTCCCACATCTCTTGGCCTCTCAGCTTGGCTGTGCCGCTGCTGCAGCCTGTGCTTGTCCCAGTTCCATTTTCCCGTCTGTGCAGTGGAAAGGAAAAACACTTGGTTCCCTTCCTCACAAGGGCGTTGTGAGGGCTAATCAGTTAACTCGTCTGAAGTGCTTCCACATTATAAAGCACTATAATAACTATTGCCATAATTATTATTGAAGCACTGCCTAGCCTCTGTGACCGTGGAGTGGCATTTTCTGCATTCTAGGATTTTCTATGATGGAAACTTTGAAGAATTATTTATTGTATAGAAAATTACTGCACTCTAGCATTTTGGAGCGGATATGAGGGAAAACTACTTGTAGATTCATTAACGTAGCTTACCAGTTGCCCCCCATTCCCTAAAGTTGTAGGTGAAATAGAATCTCACAAAGTCCTTACATCTTCATGCAGATCTGATGAACCTATTGTACTGTGTAAAAACTTCTTTTTATTTTTTTTTTTTACCTAAGCTGTGTTTTTATATCAATATTTTCCTATGCTGAATAGTTTTCTTACTTTCAGGGAAGGTAAGAAAAATACTTTTTTTACATTTGTTACTTATGTAACATCCATATTTTTCACATTTTGATAAAATTGTAACATACTGTATGCTTTCTACCTGTAAATGCCAATAATAGAATTAAAATATTTATTTAAAATCTTTAGTGTGTGTTATTGGAAACCTTTTGTCTTTTCTCTCTAATTTCCATTCCTTGATCTTCACTTTTGAGGCTTAAGTTATTCGGTTTTTAAGCTATATAAACCTTTTAATCAGAAAATAGACTGTAAGAAACAAGTCTCAGGAGGATGGAGAAGAGTGTCATGAGGTTGCTGAGCCTAAGATAATGTCAAAGAGTACCAAATCTACTTTCAGATTTCTAATAAAACAATTAAAACTGCATTTTAGTTCATAGGGTTTTATTAGAAGCGACTGGTTTTGCATTTTTTAGCCATGATTTCCACCTCTGCTTCAAGCTGAGCTTTCCAGTACACAGGCAGTGAGGAGTGTGAGAACAAGAGTTTTCTGTCAAAAAGCAGCAGTTGAACAATAAATATACTGCATTCTTTTATGCTTACAAAGGGATAAATCAGACTTGGACAACTTTTTGGAGAATGCAGAGAGTGAAAAAGTTAAAGCTGCAGGCAAGAGGTGAGTTCTGAGGTTACACTTGGAATTAATGGTAAGTGTAAAGAACTTAGAAAAAGGATGACAATTCAAGGAGGGGGTTTGTGAGTTACTTGTTTGGTTTAGAGTTTATTTTGTCTCAAAACAGGCAATTAGGAACCAGTTCTTTTTAGCTAAAAGTGCTCTCAACTTCATGATGCCCCACAAAAGTGAAAGATAATGGGCCAAGTAGCCCATATTGGTATGTAAGTAGTTTCATCTGAAATAACACGAGTTCCACAAGTGATTTCAGAGCTTGAGGAGCTGCTGTAATTAAACATCTGTTAAAAAGCTGTATGTTTAGTTTGAATATTATCCTTTAATACAAACTGTACCACATCCAAGCAGTGATTTTAATAACACATGAAAACTTTAACAAATGAAAGCTTTTAAATGTAACACCAAACATATTGAGGGCTGTGTTATGCCAGTTAAGCATTCTGAAATTATCAAAAATTTCTGCTGAGGGGGAATTACACAAAATACAAAATACATGCCATAACTTTAGCACAGTTTACAATTTATCGAGTGGTGGTGGTGCGTTCCTCTAAATTTTGACACTTTATGGTAGACAAATGTATATTTTACTGGTTTCCTTGTTTCCCTGTTTCTGAAAGGCATCTAGATGTTTTTGACACTTAAACATACGATCCATTCCTGCCCTTTTTTTTTATAATTCCTTCATGATGAGGATCAGCAGAGGGTTCCAAGTGAATCATGCGGAGCAATTATCCGAAGTTACAGTTGTGAGGGAGTAAGCTGCATAACTCCCCTGGTTCATCATCAGAGCTGCACAGTCCTGTTTCAAGATCTGGGACGTATTACAAGTCATAAATATGTGGAAAGAAAACAGTCTGCACCGCTCGCTGCGGTGCACAGGAGCCTCCAAACACATCTCATGTCAGCAATTTGTCTCTGACCTGTCTTTCTGCTGCATGGTCTTTGCCAGTTCAGGTGGAGATGCTTTCTCCTGATGATGTTACTAATTAGATGACACTGGACAGAGAAATGGCAAGTTTACTTGGCATTCGCTTGTTTAGAGAATGAAAAGAAAATATCAAAAGGAAAGTATAAGAATACTGCAATTTGTGGTAGATGAATGAATTAATAAAGAGTGAAATCTAGATTTATCTGATTCAAGACTTTTCAGTCTTTTTCATCAAAGTTTTAAAATTTTAAAACCAGGAAATTAATAGTAAAATGAGTTACGTTGAAAAGTAACATAAAGTCCCAGATTTTGGTGAAAACATCCCC